>CM077158.1:225971179-226232559 GCA_039583875.1 Platanthera guangdongensis
CGATATCAATTCAAAAAGTTTGACGAGTAACCCTCTTAGAGGACAAGATCCATATTTCACTAGCAGTATGAGTCAGCTTTGGCTTTTATCTCACAATGCAGTTATTTAGGTATGCAACGCTTGCCAATTGCATCACTATGTAATTATTATATGGTTGGTGAATAACTCTTTATTTGCATCCATAATATGGTGCATGCCAACCTCATGCCTCTTGGCACTTAACCTTTGAGGTCACCCAGTTAAACTAGACCTGATGTCGATAGTGGGATATCACAATTATCCGCTCGTACCCTCACCAAGATAGATTAATGCACCTTGCTTTAGCAAACTCACACTTCATCGATCGAGGCAGGAAGAGTATCATCCATCGAAAGGCATCCAAATACTTAATATTGCTTAAGGAATTTTAGATAGATGATTAACTCTTTAATCATGGTTAACACTTAACCAATGTGCACATCAAACAAAATAAAATTCAAGAAGAATAATCCAAATGCATCTCAGATGTGCACAAGAATCATCAACACTTGATAAACTGGGCTAAGTCTGAACATCTAAAACATGTCTGAATCTTCAGACCTACATGCACTGGACATGAGCAACACCAACTCCACTTACATAATAGACATACTCGTCACTTCATGTGAGATTCAAAATCTAACACATACTTACTTTCTCAAACCAACAAAGTGACGGTTAGTGTTAAGGAGTAAACTTCAAAGAAATCGCATACGTTCTTGGAAAGATCCATGACTGGATTTGGGCATTTAGAGCACTTCTAAATCTCCAAATCTACACACCATGGATTTAATATCTTCTGAAACATTGAATATTGTCGGCAACTTCGCTCTGATACCACTGTTGGGTTTTTGGGGATGACACAACACTTGTACACGCAGCAGAAATAAGAACAAGTAAAACTCAAACGAGTTCGGATCTGACAATATTCATGAATCAAGAAGTAAATCACGTTGTAGTAAAATTACCTTTAAGCGATTGAGTCTTAACTCAATCTAGATGCTCCAGAAGAATCAGGCCGACCACACAGCGGCTAGAGTCTTGAGCGCAGAAAGTATATCCACGCCTCTACAGTAATCCACACGATCGGAAGAACCCACAACAACTTGTCACACAAGCGCTAGGTCGGGAGAGGACACTCAGCATCTCCATAGACTTCTAGATCTATTGTAGGAGAGGCAGCGACGACAATCACTGAGATCGGGTTCGGGATCGGCGAAGACCAAGACGGAATAGTTTCCGTCGGGATTTTAGGGTTATCCATCTTTTTGCACAGTGACGGCTCATGTGCTTTTCAGACATATTCAATCGCATAAATAAAACCCTAAAACTATCTTATGTATACTTAAGGAATAAAAAGAACATTCACCGCCACAATGTTAGTAAGTCAACATTTGACCCAACACTGGCATTGAGAGATCATAACACAGTCAATGCCAAAGGCTAGATGCATTGAGTACGTTGAGTGAACTCAACGCTGTCAACGCTTATGCATCATGGAGTCAAGTGATCTCAACGTTGTCAATGCCAAAACACTATGACGTTGAGTGAGCAAAACATACCCAACGCCAAAGGCCAGAAATCATCGGGCAGAGTTCGACTAATTTGCGCCAAGGCCAAATTCGTCAAACGGAGTTCAACGAATCATCGCCAAGGCCCATATTCGTCGAACGGAGTTCGACGAATCTGCGCCAAGACCAAATTCGTCGAACGGAGTTCGACGAAATTGCACCAAGGCCAAGTTCGTCGAACAGAGTTCGAAGAATTTGCGTCAAGGCCAATTTTGTCGAACGGAGTTCGACGACCGTTCCACAGAAACTTTTAAGCTCCTTTCCAATTCTTTCAACACATCATATGAGCTATTCAATACATATCCAATCTCGCAATTTCTCCACAATCTTATGTGCGACCCTGATAGGCTCATACTGAGGTGGCAGTGAGGCTACATGCTTGATCACTTCTAGATCACTATGGTTGCACCAAAAATCAACCTACCGTCGTGCGGTAGACTAAGCGTTGAGTCAACTCAATGCCCTCGACGCCTGACACTACCGCCCCGCGATATCGCTACCGCCTCGCGGTAGACTAAGAGTTGAGTCAACACGACGCTCCTGACGCCTGACACTACCGCCTCGCCGTACCACTACTGCCCCACAGTAGACAACCCAAGAGCTCTGCCAAATTAATTGGCCAAGCTACCGCCAACGATAACTCTACCGTCGGGAGGTAACTCAGAGAAATTATTACACGCTTCAAGAAACTTGGGGCGTTACACAATCAAGGATTGATCCATGTTGGAAGTACGCATGCCCAATTTATTCCGACATGGATCAATCCTTGATTAACTTGGGGCATAGATGCTAGTACCACTGGAGTTAAAGAAGAAATGTATCGCACACGGTTATCAAAAGGAAAAAATGTGATTCCTATAAAGACACTTGAGAAAAGGAGCATATCTAAGATGAAAACTTCTACTCCATTAGTCATTAGAGACACTAATACTCCATTAGTCATTAGAGAGGCTTATACTTCATTAGTCCTTAGAAATGTTGATGATGTCGATGAAGAGGAAGTTGAATACAACGAATAAGAAGATTATAACGATGGTGGAGAACATGATGAAGACATGGTCTTTTTAGAGGATGAGTAGCTAGGTGAGTAATAGATTATTTAAATTTCAAAATACATTAATAGATATTTTCTGATTACACAGATAATAATATTTTTCAGGACTGGTTTTCAATTGGTGCCTCTCGATTTTCTGACCGGACTATTTGATGTTGCTATTTGATTGTCACTTCGATCTTCTGACCGAACTATTTGATGTTGCTTATTTGATTCAAGTTTTATTTATGTTATTGAACTTTGTTTTTAGATTAGATTATGTGGAGCAGTTTAGGTACTTAGAATCATTTGAGCTTGTAAACTTGTTGGCGTAAAGCTATAATGTTTGTATACATTCGTATTATATATATAAGTAGCTTATAAACTCATTGGTTCTGTCTATTTATTTTTATGAGCATGTATATGTTTCAAAGCATGTTTTCTAATTATAGTGATGTTAGCTCAAATTAAGAAGAGGAATAAGTTTACGACTTCATTGCACTATATTGATGAATCACATAATCAAGGAAGATCATTTACACCTTTGGTTGGTCATGATTAAGGTACTGTACTTCATGCCTCTACGCTTCATACTTGTACAACTTTGTTGTTTTGCTGTTTTTTCATGATGTCTAGCTGTTTTTCAGTTTCATTCATCAAATCATCTCTGATGTTGATATTATTATACAATATCTCTTTTCTTTCGTTTTTTGTACTTTATAAGTTATAAATTTGATATAAAAAAACAAAAATAGGAAGAACACGCGTGAATTGGGCACCCAATTTGCTCAATTTCAGCGAATTGAGCGTTCTGAGCAAATTGGACGCTCAATTCGCTTAATTTTCTTTTTTCCCAATTTTTGAGCTTATGTGCCTCAAGCGTGCGTCTGCGCCTTGCACCAAGGCTCTAGGGCCCCTTTGCGTCTCGTGCGCCTTGCGCCTTGACAACAAGACCTCAGCTCTGGTTGAGTGGGGGAAGAAGAAGAAGTTTGAGATCGCAATCGCAAATAATCTCCCGTCGTTGAGGAGGAAGACCTAATCAGAGTCGCATGTCCCATTGTTGCATGTTGTGCTTTGATAATGATGAGAATACGACATCCGCAGTTTAAATCGTGACTTATATTTTATTAAGGAATAATGTATCAGCCACGGTTTAAACTGTCACTAATACTATTAACTTTGGGTGTTCTTACTAACAAACCTAATTTGTCTTATAGCAAACCCAAATTTCATTCAAAACTTATATTTTTTCTTCTTTTTTGAAAGGCGCAATTATGCTGCTAGCAGACCCAAATCCTAATTCAATTTCACCACCTTCGTTACTCCTGCTTGCAACTGCCCTCCCTCTCCTGTTCCAGACTCCAGGAGCAAAAGTAAAGAATTTGTTTTAAACTTAATTAAAATTTGTGATCTTAGTAATATTTTGTTTGATAAACTTAATTAATATTTTTTTCGGTATGGCTTAATTATTTTTCACCACAATGGCGGCTGGTGCGGCGGCGGCGATGACGATTTCGATGTGATGACGGCGATGACGGTTTCAGTGCGTCGACCATGATGGAGGTTGGCATGGTGACAATGGTGGTGTTTTTGGTGCGGCAGTAGCGATGACGGTTGGCGCGGCAGCGACGATGACGGTTTATGTGCGGCTGCGGCGATGGCGGTTGGCGCGACGGTGACGATGGAGGTTGGCGCGACAGCAGTGATGACGGTTGGCACAAAGACGATGATAGCGGTTTCGGTGCAGCTAACTCTTGTAAGGAGATCACATCAGTAATATTAGCATATGTATCAGCTTATATTGAATGAATACATGTGTTTTAATAAAAATTAAAATTTTTTTTTTTTTTTTATGATGGTTTGGTAGTAAAAAAAAATTTGAAAATAGTCATTTTCAAATTTAAAAGCTTGTTAATAATAATGATTTATTAGAAGTCAAATCGGATTTGCTAATAACAACATCCTTAATTTTTTTAAGATTTAGGGTATTAGCCACGGTTTAAGCTGTGGCTAATACTATCAATTTTTTTTAAAAAAAAATGAGATATTAGCCACGGTTTAAGCCGTGACTAACACTATTAATTTTTTTAAAAAAAAACATTGTGTGGACGGCCGCCCACACTTATTCCAAGGTGGATCCGCCCATGCACGTAAGATAGAAGACACACCAATTACAACGAATCTTTCTTCACTTGGATGTTATTATTATTTTCACGGTGAACTAAAATATTACTAGTGTGTGGTGTATCCATACTTTTGACTTGATTTTGAGTATAACAACACTTTAATGCTATATTTGGTTCGGCGGTGATGAATGTATCCCGTAGGTCGAAACGTTACTTTGGAACCGAAGGGAGAGAGGTGGTGGTCGAAACGGAGCGGATCGGGGTCGTTTCCTCCTTGTTGCGGGTGCAAACGGAGCAAACACCGCCGTCGGCCGTTTGTTTACCCGCCGTCCAATGACGTTTGATCCAAACGGAGGTGGCGAAACGCCGAACCAAACGAAGTCTAAATATATTTTTGTTCATGATCTAGTATTTTCATTGTAAGGCTCTGTTTAATTGGCACTGTGATGGCGGTTGTAAACGCATAGGTTAAACCGTCATTTGTTAAGAATCACCTAACAAACGTCATTCGTTTGAACATAAAAGTGGATGACATTTTCTAGGCGGGCATTAACAAATGAAAATTTAACCCCCCCCCCCCCCCCCCCCCCCCCCCACATATTCATGACCACCACCACATGGCAAAAGAAGCCTTAAGCTTGCCAAAGTTTGGCCAATTTTTTAAAGATGTCTTGTATTTAGAAATTCTGACCATAGGTCAGTTTGTTTCGGCGTTGGCGTTGACAAAAGGAGCTGTGGGAATGGAGCTTTAAGAATTGAGCTATGAGAATGAAGTTTTTTAAAATGGAGAAACAGTTTGGTAAAAAAGCGGTGACAGAGCTGTTCAGAATGGAGAAACAGTTTGGTAAAACAACGGTGACGTTTCTGTTAATTTGTATGATCATATTCAACATTTAATTCATATACGATAAATATACCGCTCATGTTAAACTCAAGTTTTTTAGTTACTGAAATAATAAATTTGCATAAATATCATAAACAAATAACATGTCCCGTGAATGAAAGTAAGAAACATTATCGCAGATCTCTATCTTCGACTAGCAAATTTGTGCATCACCTGTAAATTACGACCAATTAGAAATGCAAAAATACAAAATTTTAAATTTAGTTATGAGAAATAAGTGAATTTTAAATACATATTAGCACAATGTAATAGATCAGCAATTGCATCTCGTAATACGTACATCTCTGTTGTCCCTACACCAACACTCCTACTCTGACGCATGTCAATGGATCCACGTCGGTCTGTTCTAATTTCATTGGCCTCTGGATATATCAAATTATCATCTTCGTCGCATGCAATGAAATCAGGGTCCGCATTTGATGAATGTCGTCGAATGAAATTATGAACTGTCATCATAACGACACCAATATCCCGCTGTCTATCGAAACTGTATTGCGGCGTATCCCGAAGGATTGCCCACTTTTTTTCCAGATACTGAATGTGCGCTCTATGACACTACGCAATGATGAGTGTGCCCGATTGAACCTTTCTTGACGTCCTCGAATAAGATGATTGCCACGTGCAAAATCTGCTAGATGATATCGTGTTTCTGGGTAAGGCTTCAAAATTTCTCTTTCCAAAGGATACCCTGCATCAACCAAATAGTACTTGACTGCAAACAGTAAAACAGAATTTATTTCCAAATTATAAGCTAGCAAGATTCTCATGTGATTTTTTTTAAATTACCTGCAGGAGGATGAGGAAAATTCCAACAAGGTTCTCTTGTGGCTTTTTTATAAATCCGACTATCATGCGCTGAGCTCTCCCATCCGGCCATGACGAATGTGAAACACATGTTGAAATCACATACAACCATAACATTTTGGGTTGTCACCCCATGCCGTCCAATATATCTAACTTTATTTTCTGGAGAAATTCGAGCATCGACGTGTGTTCCATCTATTGCGCCAATACAATCTTTGAAATATGGCATGTAACGAGAATCGTTCAAAATCTGTGGCAGAATATTTTTGAATTCCCTGTCGGTTGCATCTATCATTTTTATCGACATGTCAACTAGCACATTGATGCCCCTGGAAATGAATTTACTAATAGTCTCAGTCGAATGTTGAAATTATTCTGACGCCTGTCTGACAGTACAATTTTGTGCCATCACGTATAAGGTAATTGCAAGTACCTCGTGTGGAGTTGTTCGGCTAGAGCCACACAACCCATATTCTTCGACAAGTGAAGTTAAGAGATCAATAAAAATTTCTTTTGACATTCTAAACATACTATGGAATCTAGCTGGATGACCACTCATTAACTCCACAAGCCATTTATGTCCCGTATGTGATGATGTCATGCATGGGGTTTGAGTTTGATACAATGTATTATACTCATGCGTCAAACATATAGTGGTATTCAGAAGCATCAAGTAGTAAGCATTTCTTTGAAGATTTATCGAACGATTCTGGATTTGTTCAGAATCATCAATTATGTTATCCGTGAATTCATCAACTTCTAATTGAAGAGTTTGATCATCCATAATCTGAACTGCAACAAAAAATGTGTTAATAGACCGAGTAGGCAAGAGAACATAAATCCAATTAGAAATCTATCATTTTTTCAATATGATCTGAAAAATAATTATCAGCAAGAGAACATTCATACAGATTATACAACTATTTTATACAGATTATACAAATTATCAGCTCACATCCATTTTTGCTTGATTGAATAAAAAAACTAATTAAAGAAAGTCACCACATATATCATGAGCTTAAATCAAGTTCCATAGACAACATTAATAAACTCTAAACATAGAACATGAGCTTAAATCAAGTTCCATAGACAACATTAATAAACTCTAAAGATAACACATGAGCTTAAAACAAGTTCCATAGACAACATAGATAAAACCCTAAAATAAAACATGACTAGAAACATCAGTGATCATGGACCTAACTGCTGGGTCATGCATCGATAGCGATTCTTCAACCACCACACCCTCTTGTCTAGCTTCATCAAGACAAAGGAACATTTCCCTATTTGTTTTTTGCATCATAAAAACCGTTGCAAAGTCGTATAGGAAATGATCTCGAATGATATCTTCGTGTTTATTGAGTTCTTTTACGACTTCTGCAATGCTGTATGATTGAGTTGAGGGATTGGTGGCTTCTCTAATAGCTAGTCCAACTGATCGTGTTTCCTCCACCAAAGAGCCAATGTTTAGGCGTACTACGTGCTTCTCTCTCTCGACCTTTGCTTTGTCCTTATTTATACGTTTTCTCACCGTATCATTTGACTCTTCCTCATTACCGTATGTCGGGCGGGTACATGAACCAAAGTCACCCGCATTCATTGGAGTAGAGATAGGCTTCACCTCCTCCTCATCATCATCAATGAGTCGATGATCTCCCGTAGAAGAGTGGCGCTTTCCTAAACTTTGTGCCCAACAATGTTCTCCGGTCGCAGCCACTTCACTAAACATCATATCCAATTTCTCTTCGAGCTCTGGTGAGATGCCAGTATCGCGAAATTTTTTAGTTGCGGGCACAATCTAAAAAATAACAAATATATAACTCATTAGAATTTATATGATAAGAAAGTAAAGGAAATAAGATAACCTAGCTTACAACCTTAAGTCGCTCATCCCACCATTCGTCAGACGCATCTATAGTCCTCCTTGAGGTGTTCCATCCCAAACCAATCTCTTTTCCTTTAAGATCTTTCCACAATTTCCATTCCTTTTTCAACATATCCCATTTATTTTTCATTTGCCCTCGATCGTATTGTTTGCCAGTGCGTGCTTGAAAATTTGCTACTAAATTATTCCATCCAACTTTGTTGAAGTGTGTGGTCGGCCTATTACCGATTTCAATTTCTCTCGCACAAAGCTCACAATAGATAAAGACCTCATTTGCATCTCATGTAGCCGACACTCCACCTTCCTTAGGTTTACCCATCTAAGAAAAAAGATAAATTAAATTACACATTATCAGAATGTTAACAATATATAGACCAATATATAAGCATTTCAAAATACAATATATAGCATGTCTTACTAATAATCAACTAGGGTAAACGGTCATCTATCAACAAAGCTTAAATCAATAAACAAACTTTGAATACCGCATGACTTCACCCATTTAATTTATTACTATCAAACAAAATAACAAAATATCTTGCATGTCATTACTCAATGTTCATGCTTGTGGTAAGTGCCAAAACAGTTATTATCAATAAAATATAACATTAAAATCTTTTTTAAAGTTGCGGTTTATTTGCTCCGTTGAGTTTGCTCAAAAAAATCAATATCATAGAATGTATATTTGGCAAGACATGTTATGACCACTACCAAGAAAATAAACTAATTATGAGCATAAAATGCATGATTTTTTAACGTGAGTTCGAGCATTCGCAAAGGATGGTTCATGACCACCGCACATCAAAGAAAGCCAAATCTCAATCCCATGTAAACATTAGCTTAGATTTTAACAACCTTGATCATTTATGCATCAAAGAGCCCAAACAAAAACATTCCAATCAACTTAAATATTATTATCAAATGTAAGCTTTTGCCATTACATGTAAAATCAAAGTAAAACTAACCACAAAATTCAATTTCAACACGACCTAAGCACAAAAAACAGTAGACTTGTTTTGCTAATCATTTACAAACCGAAGATCAAAAATTACTACAGCAAGCTCAGATCCAAACCAATACATATGGAACTAAACAAATTTGACAGATTCATAATGGCAAAATTGGATAGATCCAACTAATATGAACCATAACCAACTTGAAATTGAAATTTTTAATGGCAAAATTGGACAGATCCGGTGCCGGTAGCTTCACCAGCACCGGATCTGTTGCCGGCATCGCCAAGCGGAGACTTTACGGTAAACGGCCGGAGAAGAGGAGAAGAGGGGAATGGTCGGATCTGGTGCTAGGGTAAACGACCAGAGGAGGAGGAGAGGGGAATGGACAGATCCGGTGCCGGTGAGCTTCACCGGCACCGGATCTGTTGTCGGCGTCGTCAAGCGGCGGCTTCTAGGGTAAACGTCCGGAGGAGGAGAAGAGGGGAATGGATAGATCCGGTGCCGGCGAGCTTCACCGGCACCGGATCTGTTGTCGGCATCGCCGTCAAAGCATCGACTTCTGGGTTACACGACCGGAGAAGGAGGAGAAGAGGGGAGGAATTACCTGTCGGGAATGATCGCCTATGCAGGTTGCCGCGAGCGTTGAGACCGGAGCGTTGAAAAGGAGACCCGCAGCGGCTGTTGATAAAGCCCGATCAACAGAGGAAGTTGAAGCAGCGTTGCTGTGGGAACGCCCAAACAAACCGGACAAAAAATAAAAAAGCGTTGAGGTGTGAATGGAACGGAGCAAAATCGCTCAAACAAACAGGCCCATGAAATTGCAAAAGGACGTTGGATGAAATTATACCATGGATTTTAGAGAGTTTCATTGCAATTAACATGTTTTTCTCTATTTTAAATAGCCATACTTTTAACTATCTCGATCGTGCAACTTCGGCACCATCACTGACGGTCTCAGTCATTCACATAACCACCCATTATACGGTGTACGTATAACCAAATCCCCATCATAGGTGTACGTCTAGCGAAATATCACATCATGGATGTGCGCAATGTTATAAATATCGGATGTCGGTGACATATCATATTTAGTTCTTAAATATCGGATGTCGGAAGTCGAAGACATGTAAGAGATATTTTAAAATATCAGATTTTCATATTTTATGAATAATTTTTTTTATTTTGATGTATACTAACTATAATTATATATTATAAAAATAGAAAAATAATATAACAACAAAACAACAACACTCAAGCATTTATCCCACTATAGTAGGTTCGGCTATATGAATCCTTTGTCGTCATTGTGCCATATCTTTTGTCATAATCTCACTAATGTCTAAGTACATCATTCTTTTCTTATAGTTTCATTCCAAGTCTCTATTTGTCTATCCCTCTCATGTTTAACATACCTAGTGAATAGACTTTCACAACGCCTAATAGGTGCTTTTAATGATCTCCTTTGTACGTGCCCAAATCATCTTTGTTTAGCCAATTTTTTAATAGGATTTTGAATATGTTTGACAGACATGGGCCTTATTGTGTTCACATGCTTGCTTATTTCAAGTAATCATTTTTTGTTGCAATACTTAGGCTTAGTTTGGCGGGACAGTGAGGCTTCCACAAAAATCACCGCACCGCACGACCTCCGTCATGGTTCCCACACCACCGCGGTGTAGTTGATTTCCGCAGAAATCCCGCGACGGGGCGGAGCCCCACCGCGCGCGCAATCAATTAAAATTGATGCACATTTTACTTCTTTAACTTAATCCTTATTTGACAATAAATTGTTTATTCATTATTATATCATTTGATTTACGGATGCAATTGCCTTAATTCGGCTTACTTTTGCATAGTTACATGTAAAATAAAATTAAGGAAAACTCCTACAATTTTTAATCTCAATTAGGTTAAATAAAGAGTATGGGTAGATCAAGTCACTATTTGAGAATATTGTGGGGTTCAAGTAGTCGTGTACAGAAAGCCCGATCAGGCCGGGCTTGGACCTGACCGGTCGAGCCCTGGCTTTTTGCCAACCGGGCTCGGCTCGGGCTCAGCTTGAGGTGAGCCGGGCTCGGGCTCCCTCTCAAATAGGGGGCCCGATAAGGCCCTTCAGGCCGGCCCGGGCTGACCTGATTTTCCAACAGGTGGGATTAATATCCCGCCTAAATAGGCGGGATTTTAATCCCGCCTGGATTAGGCGGGATTTTAATCCCGCCTGGATTAGGCGGGATTTTAATCCCGCCTGGATTAGGCGGGATTTTAATCCCGCCTGGATTAGGCGGGATTTTAATCCCGCCTGGATTAGGCGGGATTTTAATCCCGCCTGCATTAGGCGGGATTCCATAGGAAATCCCCCCAATAGGCGGGCAATTTCGTCTGGCCTGGTGTCGGGCCCAGGCTAGGCCCGCTGCCCGGGCTTTGCCCGGGCCGGGCAACCAGTAAATATGGGGGTCCGGTAAGGCCCCAAGCCTGGCCTTGGTCCGGGCATGACTTTTCCCGAGCCTGGCCTAGCTGGACTTTTTCCGGGTCGGGCCCGTGTTTTTTGTACACGACTAGTTTCGAGAACCTTTATGGTAGGAACTAGGAAGTGAGTTTCATTTAGAATGAAAAACGGAGCTCCAAGCTCTAGTTTAAAAGGGAGCTAAAACTCATGTGGCTGTGAAGCATTATCCCACTCTGAAAAAACGATTTCCCAAAATGACTAAGGCTCAGTTTGGCGTGACTGTGACTGCCATGAACTCGATAGGTAATAACCATTATTTGTGTATGCCCGACCTCACGTAAGGAATTTCAACCACTTTTATGTTTAAAACTAGTTTTCTTTTCTTGGTGGCGGTCATAACCCTTGTCATGTCAAATATATATTCTATGACAGACGACTTTTTGTCCAAACTCTAGGGCTTTAAGTTAGAACTAACCAAACCAAATGAAACCAAACCACGTGGTTCAGATCGGTTTTAGTAGCATACGGTCTAGTCACAGTTTCATTTTTTTTAAACAGTGTGGTTCGGTTCAGTTCAATTCACGATTCAACATGTAAAACCAAATCCTATTAACTTTAATAAAATTTTAACATTATCAATATATTTAGGTCTTCACTCTTATTGCAACTTATATAGAAAGTCACTGTTTTAGACAATAATCTAAAAGGACTCATTATATTTACCTATGCAAGTATAACAAAATAAAATATTTATTATTACTATTAAATATCAGGATTTTCACTTTTCAACTTTGCCTTTCTCATTTAAATCTCATTTAAATATCATGATTTTCACTTTTATTTTATTATAAGGTTGATGAGGTCTCCCTCAACTTCTAGGAATTCAGGGCTTTTAATAGCCAAAATTCTTTTGTTCCAACTAATTTAGTGGGGAGTTTTGAAAAAATCACCACGCGTGCGATCCACACATGCGATCGCCGCGCGATCCACACACTAACTGCCAAATATACCACCGCACGATCCGCGAGATCAATCGGCGCATGCTCGACAAGCGGCCGACCACCGACCAGCCGCCGCTCGCCCAACCACCTCCACACATTCATGCTCCCAGCACGACCGCAAGGCACAACCTCAAGGCACGACTGCAACGGCCGCAAGGTTGAACGGACGACCGGCCGCTGCTCCCGCTGCCGCCACCCTGCAGTTGCGCGCCTTACAAATACCATCCCTAGACCGTACGACCCCATGGTTGTGCCGTCGCGTGCCCCACCCAAGGCCAAGAGGGCGGCTGGCCGTCGCTCTTCATGTCGTGGTCGTGCTCCCCACATAGCTGAGGGGAGCGGACGTGGGACCACTTGGCAGGCCACCGCCGCCTCATGGCTCGTTGGCCGCCGCCGTACGGCTCCCTGGCCGCATGACAACAAGGCCTCGCACACATAGCGTGTGGTATCAAAGCCGGGCGGAGGCCGCCTGTGAGGTCACGCGACAGGAGGCCGGCTTAACGTCGGCGGTCGCCTGCCCGCCCGGCTTTGAGGCCACACGCTATTTGTGTGAGGCCTCTTGGTCATGCAGTCAGGGAGCCGCACGACGGCGGCGGCCAACGAGCCATGAGGCGGCGGCGGCCTGCCTAGTGGTCGCACGTCCGCTCCCCTTAGCTGCGCGGGGAGCACGACCACGACATGGAGAGCGACGGCCAGCCACCCTCTTGGCCTTGGGCGGGCAGGCGACTGTCGACGCTAAGCCGGCCTCCCGTCGCGTGACCTCACAGGCGGCCTCCTGGTCGCCCTCAAGGTAGTGTCTCTTTTGGGCACTCAGCCGGCCGCTCTTTGTGGTCGCCCGATCAGCCTCCTTGGTCGGCCGCCTAGTTAGCCTTCGCTGGCCGGTTCTCCACCATCTGATCATCCCCACGCGATCACCATCATCCGATGCACGGGTAACCACCCAGCGTAACGACCGACGTAGCCACCTATTATAGGGTATGTGAATTGTCGTACGGTTGTGCGCGTAGTAATACTAAAAATATATGCATATTTAACTATATTAATATGGCCTGCAAATAATAATTAATGTCGTTACGGTCTACGGATAGCCGCACAACCGTAACCACCCCTGAGGCCTATAAATATGACCCCCAATCTCTCATTTATTTCCTCCTTTTTCTTTCGCTTCTGCTCCTACGTGCTTGAGAGCTTCACCAGGAATATCCTTCGCTCCACGAAGATCTTCATCCACCTTCATGCGCCCTCCAGCGCTCCTCTCTGTGAGTACGCCTCCCGCCTCAACAAACATTCCATGCGCAACGCTCTCAGCACTTAGCGCTATCCAGTCAGTCGTGAGCTCTCTCTGCCCCATATTCCACTACTAAAAGCAAGAAGCAAGTCGCACACACAAAGATGCTCAGGGCGTACCACTCCAGCTTCTGAGCACAAGCTGACGTCCAACAACCTCTAATGCGTGGTGCTCTCCACCGCGACCAAGAAGAACAAGGGCGGAACCAGAATGTTAGAATAGAGGGGGGCAATCAAATGACAAATAATTTTTTTAATGATCAATGTCTATATCAAAATTTGCACATATAAGATATCCCAATTGGATCACAAAAATAGTTATTTCCTATTATAACTTATATACTAGAGACATCATTGTCGTCATTATTCGTCAACACCCATAAGAGAATATGAAAGTTCCTTCTCGAAAAAATAGTACTCCGTATTAAAATGATTACCAAAAAATTATGTAGGCGCGTTCTCCTACTATAAAGAATGAGAATTCCAACAAGAGGGGCCCATACCATTTAAGAACTTTGAGAAACTCAATAGTCGAAATTTATTGATTTTGATCTTGTGTACTCTTAGAATGTAATAAATGAGACACTATTAAAATAATCAAAATTATAAGAGTTAAGTAAAGAAGATGTCGGTGGCCTGGAAGGGTCTAGGCCTGTCGTGGGTAGGGCACCAGGTCAAGCTCTGCCCAAATAAGGGGGCTTAGAGAGCCCCCTTTGACCTAGCCTGAGCTTAACCGAGCCCAGGCCTAATCTGGCTCAGACCTGTTCGGGCAATGAGGCTCGAGCTAAATTTGCACTTCCACTCCACATAGCTCGCTCCCTTAACGTCACTCCTCATCCTTGTTGGTGGCTGCTTTTTCGTGCATCCAGCTAAGTATGTCCTTGATCTCTATTATTATTATTATTATTATTATTTTTAAATTTCTTATATATATATTTAAAGATCAAAATATGAAAAATAAAAATAAACATCCAAAATGTATTAAAACATATTACTTAACATATTGTTTCTACTAATAGAAGAGCTTATTGATCATCTCAGATTTCGTGTTCTCTTAGGCTGTAACAAAAGAGATGTTATTAAAATAAGCAAAATTATAAGAGTTGAGTAAAAAAGTTGTCGCGTTATATTGCCTCGAAGATGACGGTAGTGTTTATTTCAGAGATTCCGAAAAATCTATGAATAAAATAGAAGATGGACTTGGTGAGGTCAAAAGTAGTTACAACCATCTCAACTAGATTTACATATATTATCTCTACAAAAATTAATTAAATCAGCTAGCACTCGTGTCATTTTTCTCCACTTTCAACAAAAAATTTTTTTGAACATCTCCAACATTTCGTACACTTTTCTCCCTCATCTGGACACCGTTTTTGATGTATAAGTAGTCAAAATTCATTGGCTCGACAAGAGCAATCCAAATTCATCATCTATTTTACAAAAATTCTTGGGGGGCCCAGGCTCCCGCGGGCCCCCCTTAGATCTGCCCCTGAAGAATACTCAGTTTCGTGAGCGGCGACCTGTCACCCTCCGAGCACATCTCTCACTCTCCCTTGCAAATTATAACGAGCAGCGGGCTGTCGCCCCCACCTTCTCCATAAAGTCATCTCATTACTCTACGACTGATTGCCCGCTCGACCGCTTCCAGGTTAAAACGGTACAATTAAGACATGGGTACATGTGCCTCGAGTGAGCTGCAACAAAGCCCATACAATTATAAGTTATTTTTCTTCTTATCCCAAATTTCTATTTTAATTCAGTTTCAATGGTGCAAATGGTTCGGTACGGTATTATCCATTAGCAATTTTAATAAAAAACCGAACCAAAACTAATCCTTAAAAACCCAGTGGCTATTATCGATTAGCAATTGTCCCAAGAACAAAATTGTCCCACTCAGAGCCCAAATCAACTTTGACTTCAATTAAGCTCGGTTTTAAAATTCTAATTTTTGAGCACGGATCTAACTTCGTTCAGCAATTCTCAGAGATTCCTTCTCTTTCAGGCCGCCGTTCTTCGCCGTCTCCTCCCACCCACAGGCCGATCCTTAACGCCGTCATATTGCTATTTTAATACTTTCTCCGGTTCCGGAAATCTCAGCAGCCGATAGATCTCGTCCATCGTCATCCACTTTCACCACCTCCATTAAAGCCGCGACACGATTTCCCCGTATCTCTGTTCTCTTCCACTCTTTCACGCCAACAAGTTATCCGAAGCAACCATGCCCACTGGTATGAACTCCATCCTCTCCACACATCAGTTTGACACGATTTCCCGTTATTGGCACTTCTGTTTTAGCGAATCATGTATTAGGGTTTTCGCTGCGCCATTTTGTCTGCATACTTAGCGCGTCTTATATATTGCTTTGTCATTAGTTTTGTTCTTTCGCTCATGGTGACGAATTTTGAATACCGTGCTGCGAATTGTAATGGGATGCTATGCGAGTTTAGCTTTGTCATTTTAGTTAACCTATCGACTCTATGGGACGATGTTTTGTACTGGGACATATTTCATCCATTAAGAAGCGTATTGGTGTTGTTGGTGTTGTGCTTTGGGCTTTTTGGCACTTTGCACCCCCAATTACCGGGTTTTTGCACTTTGCACCCCCAAAGTTTAAAATTGGCAGATTACACCCCCGAATTCATAAATTCTGGCACTTTGCACCCCATGACCGATTTTTGAGGGATATTTAGGTCCGACTTCTCTCCAAAAAGCCATTTTGGCACTTTGCACGCCGGACTTCTTTTTTTTAAGCTATTTGCACACTGTAATTGATCATTAATTTTTCCTACGGGTTTATTATTAAGAAAAAGCGGCATGATGAGAAACTAACTTTCCATATAAAATTTTCTACTCATTTTTAACAAGCTAAAGAAAATAAGTCCAGGGTGCAAAGCGGCAAAGTTTAAATTTGGAGAGGAGCCGGACCTAAATACCTCTCAAAAATCGGTCATGGGGTGCAAAAAGCCAGAATTTATGAATTCGGGGGTGCAATATGCCAATTTTAAACTTTGGGGGTGCAAAGTGCCAAAACCCGATAATTTGGGGGTGCAAAGTGCCAAAAAGCATGTGCTTTGACAATATTGTTCTACATAGTGTAAGTCTCATCTGTTGGCTGGGTTTGATGAAATGACTAAGGCTGCGTTTGACGCTGCTTATTTGCTCCTGTGAGGTTAGACAAAAACGTCATTGTCATAGAATGTATATGTGGTATGACAAATTTTACTACCGTTATCAAAAAAAGGAACTAGTTTTGTATGTGTGGTACGACAAATTTTACTACCATTATCAAAAAAGGAACTAGTTTTGGGCATAAAATTTTGGTATGACAGTGTCATTTTTGTCTAACCTCACCGGAGCAAATAAGCCGCGCCAAACGCAACCTAAAACTTGGCGTAGTTTAAATGCCCGTTGATCCATAATTAGTTTGGCATGATAAGTGCATTGGATGGAAGCCTGAAACTTAAATATTTTCTACCTTGTGTATATCTTTTGAGAAATCTTTTGATGTGTTTCTGGTTGACAATATTTCCACTTTCCATAAATTGTCCGTTTTGCCTTCTGTATGCCATATGAAATGAGAATCAATTGTAGAAATTGGCATTGTACAGTCCGTAGTCTTTATCTATGAGTGTGAAAGGATAATTCTTCCAGCTTGCAAATTGGAGTTCTTAAGATCCCAGAGCTTGGTTTGTTTGTTATACTCTGGCCCAGAAGCTCGTAATTAACAAGATGGGTACGTGAGATGTGGTGAAGTATCTTTTACACATTTTAAAGTTTGTAAATAACTATTGTAATAACCAAAATAAACTTTTTTTTTAGTTTAAGCATACTTTTTTCATGACTTACAAAATTCTACTCATAATTTATATTACTCACAAAAGACGTGCATATATATTTATTTTCCTTCTTTCCCTTCATCTTTGATAGTGCTTGCATGAAGTAACTAAAATATTTGTGGGCAGTGAGTCCGCCGACCTAACTTACAATATAATTTAAATACTAAATATGAAGAAATAGTGAAAGAATAGTTGAACATATGCCTATATTGCTTGAGTAATTGTTGGACTAAACTCTCACATCACAGAAACCCAACATTCAGATTAATTTATGTTTCATACTTAAACCTGTTATTTCTCGTCTAACTAGCCTATTGACCTTGTAAGCTTAACGTCAGTGATCGCTATATGTACCATGATACACCATTTTACATTTAGGGGATACTGACTCACTCCCAATTACTTTCTTAAACACCAATTGAATTAGTTAAATTTCGTTGTCACAAACATAATATTTTATTATTATTTTGATGTCATGACCTTACCGATGTCTTCGCTTCTCAAGTTTACTACCTTATGTCTAAAGAGTTTGACTCTGTGTATTTTTCTATATGGGTATCATGGTATGTCGACATTTACTGTACTCTTGTTGGCCTAACCAGGATGGCTCGGTCCATGCATTGTGAAAGTGACACCTCGCAACCACACTACGGTAAAGAAAAATGACATCCATAGGAGCATGGAACCCACTTCCGAGCATATCTAGTATCCCACCCATGGACCATGAGGTGCTGCTAGGGGTGTGACTACATACACTACCCGTTACCTTAAGCCTTCCCATTCCTGTTACAAGGCGTCGACTTAAACACCTTTCAAATGGGGATCCAGGGGTGCACAATGACATGTTGACTTTCAACCCCTAAAGTATGAAACATTGCCCACAGTGTAAACCACAATCCTTTGCCATCAATTAGGTGTACTGCATAAACATCCAGATCACATTATGTAATAGTTTTTCTATTAATCACGTAGACACAACAAGGTACCCCCATGATTTCAATAAAAAATGCATGATTTTGTCTATTTAAATTCTCAGCACAAAAATAGTACCAAATATTTAAATCATAGGCCACTTGTCTCGATTTTGTTTCCTGAATGTTAGTCGGCAGTATATCCGACGTTTTTTTTATGATTTTATGACTCTGAATTCCAGAATCATGGCTTGAGCAGCACTTTAATACTATTCAAAGCTAAAATTCTACTCTAGAACCTTTGTCTAACACTTCGCTCTATCAGACCCCGACATAGCTCATAATTAATGTGCGGATATGTGGGATGCGGTGAAGAATCTCTTATTCATTCCAAAATTTGCAAATAAATATTGCACATGAGAACAAATTTTTTTTTAAAATTTCGTTTAAACATATTTTTTTAAAGGCGTTGTAAAATTTCACTCATAATACAGATTACTCACCAAAGATGTACATAAATATTTATTCTTCTTCTTTTATTCCTTTTACCTTTGGTAGTGCTTGCATGAAGTACTAAAAAAATTTGTAGGCTGTCAACCATTTTTGACAATATAATGTAAATACTAGCAATTTCTTGTCTAACTAGCCCATTGACCCGATAAGTGTAAGGTTGATGGTCGGGTGATCGCATCCTATATTGTTATACACCACTTTCTTTTTTAGGGATAACGACTCATCCCTAATCATTTTCCTAGACATCAATTGAACTAGTTAAATTTTGACGTCACAAACATAATGTTTTGTTGATTTTTAATTGTCTTGATCTTACTGGTGTCTACCATGCTGCTTTCTACCTTATGTCTAAAGGGTTTGACCTTATGTATTTTTCAGTATTATTATGATAACACTTACAGTTCGTCTATTGACCTAACTGCGATAACTTGGTACATGCTTTGTGAAAGCGATATCTCACAACCACACACTATCCCAAATAAAAAGGACATCTATAGGAGCATAGAACCCCTTTTTCGGCGAATTTAACATCTCTCCCTTGGACTATGAGATCTAATCGAAGTGTCATCACATACACTGCACGTAACCCTAGGTCTTCCCATTCCTATTATAAGACATCGATGTAGGTACCTTCCAAATAAGGATATCATCCAGCCCCTAGACCATGGAGCGCTGCCCAGGGTGTAAATCACAATCCTTCGCCATTAATTAATATCAAGCTAAATTTACAAATCAGCTTATGTAATAAAATTTCCATTACTCATATGCGCACAATAAGATGCCGTTGCAATTTTGTAAGGAAAATACATGATTACACCTATTTAAATTATCTGAGCACAAAAATCATACCAAACATCTAAATAAGCCACTTACCTCAATTTTGTCGCCCGAATTTGAGTGAGGCAGTATTTTAGTATTTTTAAGAATTTAGGACTATCACTTTTAGAACCCTGACTTGGGCAGTACTTCGTTATTATTTATAGCTAAAACCCTCCTCTAGAATCTTCTTTAAAGATTTTGTAGCATTTCAACACTTTGTCTCCCCCTTTTACCTCTATTTTTTTATTTGAAAAAAATGAAAAAGGATTTGAATTACTTTGAACATTCCATTGGATCCATATTTATAATACATTTCCAATGCAACAAAACCGTCAAAATTAAACCCCAAGATATCTGAGAAACTCAAAAAACCATCATGCCCAAATTGGGCTTTCCAGGTGGGGATATGTGGCGTGGCGTAGTGCTACTGTGTCGCATGACAACAATGCACAACACAATGTCATGTGGTGCTGCACGTACTATGAAGTACACGCTGCATCACAATGTGTGTTACCCACTGTCGGTGAGTCCAATTTTGTCAAACAAAATCTCATGGTAATTTCGCACCTTGAGTCCAATTTTGAGCTTATTTTTCTCAAATTATGCTCCATTGATTGTTGTTTCATGCAAACACTATTTTACAAATTATGCTTCCTAAAAGTTTTTGACTTCGTAATATGAAACATTTCACACTTATAATTGTGTTTTTAAGCGCTAGGTTAAAAAAACATAATATTGCGTAAAAAAGAAAAAAATTCAGATGATTAGACTATGATCTTTAATTTGTATTCATCAACCTTTGATATGACCTCTCAACAATTGAAGATATCTCAAATTAACCTACTCGTAAATTTACGGGCTTATATATTGCACACACATATAGGGATAATGATGGTGATTGATCGCGCCGCAATTGAGAGATTTACAAGATCAATGACTTTTTGATTATCAGATGAACGATCAGAGACCAACATTATGTTTGTCGAATTTTTTTTTTTTTTTTTTTGTATTTTTATTTTATTTTTTAGATCCAGCCTATGCCGGTCCCAAGTACGGATGAACAATGACGAGGGTTGTGTTAGGTAGATGACCAGTGTAAAATTTAGTCACCTTATGAATATGAATCATTTGAGAAATCTATGGTTCTGAGTGTTGGGCAGTGAACTGTGTACATGAGCAAAAAATGGGAGTTGCGGAGATGAGAATGCTTAGGTGGATGTGCGAAGACACAAGACTGGATAAAATTAGGAATGAATGTATCAGGGATAAGACAGGAGCAGCACTAATTGTAGAGAAGATGCGAGAAGCTCGACTAAGATGGTTTGGACACGTACAAAGAAGACCATTAGAGCCACCTGTTAGGTGTTGTGAAAGTTTAGTCACTAGACATGTTAAACGAGGGAGGGGTAGACCAATAAAGACTTAGAATGAAACTATAAGGAAAGAAATGATGTACTTAAACATTAGTGAGATTATCACAAAAGATATGACATAATTATGATAAAGGATCCATATAGCCGACCCCACTATGGTGGGATAAAGGCTTGAGTGTCATTATTGTTGTTGTATTTTATTTTTTGGACATGTATTTTGAGATTTAAGTTAAATTATCCGTCTGACGATTGTGGCCATTGGATATATTTAACCAAATTCCCCTTTAAATGTTTGCTAGCAATTAAGAGAAATGACATTGAGAAGTTAAGTTTCCATGATGAGGGAGACGCTCGGTCTAGGGTGCCAACGCCCGATCTCCCTTATGTTGACTCCAAGGGCCCATGTACCTGCCTCCACCGCTCGCCGTTGCTTCTCCGACCTTTGGCGACCCCTCCGAATCCTCACCCAGCTTCCAACGTCACTTCCGAGCCCGCCATCGCTTTCCCCATCCTCCCCGACCCTTCCAGCCGCCGGACTGTTGGGAACTTTGCCCACAATGTTCTTGATTTGAAGAAGTGCTCAAGTCAAGATAAACACACTTTGTATTTGATAATATCCATATTATTGTGTTTCATGATTGTTAAACTAGTAACATCATTCATGGAATCGTACTAAACAAAGGGATATTTGAAGAATTACTCTAAGTCAAATATCATCTTGATAAGGTTCACAAAGTCTTGAAATATCGGCTTGACAATCTTAAGCTTCAAGGAATATCATCTCGAAGCTCGTCTTGTTAAAAAGGATCAGCTCATACGTTGAAATATTGTCTTGATGAAGATCATACATACAGTTATCGTTTTGTAGAGATTCAACTTATTCAACAATTTAGAAGAAGCTTTCAAGTGCCAAGTATTATCGACAATTTAGAAGAAGCTTTCAAGTGCCAAGTATTATCGTGTTGAAGCTGTGGTATCTTTTAGCAGCCTTGGATGAAGCTAAAGCAATATGCTAGATGTCGACGAGACTAGTCGAAATATTGTCGAGAAGTTGCTACGACTTTTCTAGAAAAATACTGGAATGATAAATGCTTAAGTATATATCGTTTAGATATGACTCCCCCATGATATTCCAATAACTCGGATATAAAGTCTAATCTTATCGACATGACAAGTTGAAATGTCGTCTTGATGCGATTTATAATCGTCATGAATATCACACGTATCACTGAGAAGAAGCTTTATCGGCTTGATTATTAAATGCTTTGATAGAAGTTAAGGTCAAAGTATGGAAGGGTTTGTATTGACTTAGAAAATTGAATTATCGTCGAGACAAGATGAAATATCGTCGAGACAACATGGATATGATCGAGACAATTCAAATTGCAGATATTCAAATCCCTGTCACTGCCGACTGCACCAATCAGATCAGTCCTTTAAGGACAGACATACTGGACTGAAGTTTTTGTATTCGACCGTTATTGCTCTCAGTCATATAAATACAAATGAGATGTGAATGAAAAACCCTAATCCTTATATTTGAAAAAGAAAAATCAATCGAACAGTAATTTCTTGAGAAGCATCACCGACAGACAACCTTGTTCAGTGAACAACTTTCAAAAGGCGTCAGTCTCAATAGACAATAATCTAGTGTTCCTAGATTTGCTCAAGATCATTCTTCTTCCAATCTCACAAGAGCAAAGAAGTTCTCCAATCACAAGGTTCAGAACAGATCAAGCTCTCCAAAGAAGATCCAGTCAAGATTTGTTGCTGATTCAGTAAAGGCTATTCTCATCAAAGCCTAACAAAACTCAACTCAAAATCAACTTTCTCGAGTCTACATCTGTTGTAAACAAAACTTTAAATTCATTTATGTTGTAGGATCTCCCTGAGATATGAGGTAGGGTTCAAGGGTGAACCTGAGGTAGGGTTTTGGATATAAACCTGAGGTAAGATTTTGGTAGAGAATCTGAGCTGTAGGATCGTAAGTAAGAGGAGCTGAGGTAGGGAATCAACATGTATTACTGAGGTAGGAGTCTTGGACTCTGAGATGTAAGATATGTAAGATCCGAGTTCGGTGGAGTTTGCCTAGGCTAGCACATTGCTAGATATGTGGAGGGAGAAAACAGATGTACCCAACTTGAGAAACCACTATAAATCTTTGTGCACTCTATGTGTTGTGTTTAATTTCTGTGTTAAATTTCTAGATAAATTACTAAAGCCATAAAAACACAAACACCTATTCACCCCCTCTAGGTGATTAGACTACCCTAAAGTTACACAGACCCTACCTTGTTTCCCACTCTTCGACCCTTCGTCGGCCTCCACCGATCCAGTAAGCCCCAACTATCCCCCTCATCGTTTACATCCTCCCCAGCCCACCCCTAGCCTTTCCGGCTCTCCACTCCCTCTTTCAAAGTCTCTACAACCCCTCTCCCATATAAATCCGCACCAAACACCCTCAGTAGCCTTGACCAACCCCTACCTCATGCTTAAAACCATTCCAGCCCCTCCAAATAACCATCCACTCCTCCGGTAACCACCATCCAACAACTATTATCTTCTTGAATTACCTCCACTGCTCCTAC
Organism: Platanthera guangdongensis; assembly: GCA_039583875.1. Lineage (NCBI taxonomy): Eukaryota > Viridiplantae > Streptophyta > Magnoliopsida > Asparagales > Orchidaceae > Platanthera > Platanthera guangdongensis. The sequence goes on from CM077158.1 coordinate 225,995,251, forward strand.
AATTATTGGGTCTCCAATCCTACGCAAACGACCTCTTACTTGGTGAGACCGACATTGATTTTCATATCTTTTACATTAGTATGTATACACTTTTATTGCTAATCTTATCATACTTAATTAGTTTGATTCTTTTATTTCTTGTAAGCGTGTGTTCTTATTGTCCCGAACTAATTCTTAGTCCTTTCAATTAGTTACAATCGTTACTTGTTAACCTAATTAGAACGCATGTGATTAATTGTTATGAAATAGACGTGATTTAAAATTTTATTGTTTAATTAACCATGTGTTGGAAATAATTGTATGATTGAAGAGTTGCATTGCATTAGGATTTATGTTTGACAATCATTAGTCCATTGGACCGTGTGCTTACATTATCCTGGATCTTCATTCTAGGGTTTGTTATAAGTCTATTGCATTCATTGCATGTTCACTTGCCTTGCATTTATGGTTAGAGCATTACACAATTGCCACATGTAGATTCGTGTTGCGTCAGTTGGTATCTGAGCCATAAGCCAGTGTTTTATTTTGATATGTAATTCATAGTTAGTTATTGTCGTCATAGTCTCCTCTATTTGAGGATCTTGAGTCTATTTATACCTGATCGCATGGAGCCCCTCCAGGAAGATCTTCATATTATCATGATGCTCATTCTCATTCGCAGTATAACACTTCCAGAGATGATGTCAACCCTTCGATATGCTTCCTCTATTCTAGAGGCGATCACTATAATGATTATCATCATCCCCATCCCAGTGCACGGGCAGATCGTGCTGAACCTTCAACACAACTTGATTACCTAGGGGTTGCTATGAGTATCATCATTTTAAGAGAGATCTCGAGTGTAGATTTCGTGATGTTTTCCCATCGTTTGATGGGTCATCGAGTCCAGAGTCTTTCAATTATTGACTCGTGGATATTGAATATTATCTCGATTATTTTGAATTATTCGCTGAGTGTCACATGAAATTTACACAACTAAGGCTTTTAGATTAGGTGAGAGCATATTGGTCTAGCGTTGAAAGGATCCACGAGCGAGGTCGTCTTCACTGTATCGCTAGTTGGTTAGAGATGATGCGGAGGTTGTGAGAGGTATCTACTAACATCATATCATGATCGCTTGCCCGATTAATTATTTACCCTTCAACAAGAATCTATGCCCGTCACTGAGTATATGAATCATTTTGATGAGTTAGTAATGAAGAGCGACAACCAAGAGGAGCCATCCATGATCACTTCCCGATTTTGGTTTGGACTTCGATCTAAAATACGTACTGAGTTGGTCTTTAACTACTTAGAGTCCCTCAAGCAAACATACCAACCCTCCTTTCATAATGAGCATTCCTTGTGATCTGCTAGAGTTAGTCGAGTGGATTCGAACCTTGATTTCCTCAGTATGAGTCATTCCCATTCTTGAGGTCACCACTATGCATGCCTGCTCTTGTCCTGTCAAACACAATATATATGATACATGATACTAATTTCTCAAAACCTAGTGTGACATATTGTTTGATGAGTTGTCTGCCACTTGAGACTGACTTAGGACCTATGGCCTCAAAAGAGAGTGTGCACGAGAAACTAACTGAACTTGGTACATTTGCCGCGCTGTCGCTACTTGGTACATTGGCGGGTCCGCCCCGACGCAGTTGACGCCTGGATACTTGCAGCAGAGCTTCATCGATTCGTCCCAGGACTTCGACTTCAGCACGACCATCTCCATTCACCGGAGATGAGAGCTTTTCAGTCAGGGGGAGTTGATTGGCGAGGACACTCTTCCGCCGACGACACTTTGACGACTTCCAGTGAACTTCTTCGAGTTGTGCCTGACATTCATCGAGAGAATTCCGATCCCAATTCATCTGGCGATGAATTCTTTCAAGCCGGAGAGATTGATGCAGAGCAGAGACGAGCACGAGTTTTGGGCCCGTTCGGGGCTGAGTTGACGACTTACCATATATAGCGTGCCCGGATAGACGATCGGACTCCGTAGATGTGTCCGTATCCGCGTCGCGAGTCGAGATCATATATTAGTTTATTTTTATTGGTTTATTTTCATGTATTTTAGTGACCTCTCCTATCAGCCAATCATAGCCGTCGATAGGGACGCCCTAGTGTCTTGTTTTATTATAAATATTGGTCTAAGAGGCTGAACCGAGGGATTGCAGAATTTGGAGAACTTCATTCCTAGATTCCAGCGATCCCTCCCCGGTGTCGACGCCGTGGAACCCTAGGTGACGACTCCTAGGTGTTCGTTCTTCCCCCAAAGGTATCCCTACCCTTGCCCTCCTTTTCCACTCCTCAAACCTCCGTTTCCATCGCTGTAGCCCCCCCACCCCAAACTGCACCCTAAAACAGCAGGCCGACTGTTTCCTGCAAACCGCCAAGCCACCGGCCCGCTGTGCAGCCCCCAGTCCACCACCGGCCTCCTCCCCTTCGGCGCCTCCCCCCCCATTCCGCCAGCCACCGCCCCTTCCTCCCTCCTCCAGCCGGACTGCCGGCTGGTCCTCCTCAAAACCCGACCACCATTCAGCCACCCTAAGCCCGACCGACCCCTCCATCATCCCCTCCGTGGATCCACTTCCCCACACCCCCGATTCTCAAGATCATTCCAAATCTGAGAATTCCAACCCCGATTCGTCGTTTCCCCCCACTCATATTACCATTTTAGCCCGGATCCGCTCTTACACATCAAATCTACCCTTCCCCGGCCCGGATCTACTTATACGTGACCGGATCCACCGTTTTCTTGTCCGATCTCACCGTTTACCGCCATGGACAGCCACCACCATCGTTGTCTCGCCGCCGGCTCCACCTCCGATCGCCGATCTATACACCCGGATTCTAATTCTTCATTGCCTCAGTTCATCCCACTACTTTGTGAGTTTATTCTGTAGTATTGGCTTATTTGATTTGACATTTTCATTGGTGAATAATTGTATGTGCTATGATTTTGGCTAGTAGAAATTGTTTCGGTACACTAATAATTTGCAGGTGTAGCTATTCGCCGCACGCTTTGCTTTGGCCCTCCGAGCGGAGGAAAGCCATTATAAAATTGCCAAATTAATTAGTTGTTTTTCAATTTCAAATATTTGCGTGGAGTTGAATTCTCATTGCTCAAATTTATTTGTCGAGTTATCGACGATTACATTGCATTTAGATTCAGATTAGCGTGTCACCCTTGCACTACCACATAGCGTCGTAGGTTTTTTGCACCCGTAGCCTACCCCTACATCACACCCCCTACCAGCCTTGGCCAGCCCCTACCTCATGCCTAAATCCCTTCTGGCCCCTCTAAAACAGCCACCAACACCCTCAACCCATGCAAACAACCATCCACTCTTTCGAAAACTACCATCCAATAACTGTTATCTTTTGATTACTCCTACAATCATCTGATCTCCAATCCTACGCCAATGGCCCCTTGCTTGGTTAGACCCGCATTTTTTTTGTCTTTTACATTTGTATGTATACACTTCTATTTCTAGTCTTATCATGCTTAATTCATTTGACACTTTTATTTCTCATAAGTGTGTGTTCTCATTGCCCTGCACTAATTTTTTTCCTTACAATTAGTTGTAATTGTTACTTGTTAATCTAATCAGAACTTCTGTAATTAATTGTGAATGAAATGCATGTGATTTAAAATTTTCTTGTTTAATTAGCTATGCGCCAGAATTAATTGCAAGATTGAAGAGTTGCATGACATTAGGGTTTATGTTTGACAATCATTAGTCCATTGGACTGTTTGCTTGCATTCTCCCGCATCTTCATTTTAGGGGTTGTTATAGGTCCATTGTATTCATTGAGTGCTTGCTTGCCTTGCATTTAAGGTTAAGACATCACTCATCTGCTGCCATCTGTAGATTCGCCCTGTGCGTCAGATAGACTAGTTTCATTTTATTTGGAAAAGATTCATTCTTCAAGCCATTTTATGCATATTCATTATTGAAAAAGTGGTAGCATAATATTCAACAACTAAGTCATGCATGAGTATTAAAAGGCAAGGTTGCAGATGCTGGATGTTAGAGATATGTCGGTTTAGGTTTTTCATGTTGGTTTTATATATTGGGGGACATATATGGAATATATATGAGATATTTCATTTATTAGATTTTAATATTTAATTATTTATATATATATAATTTCATGTTAATTTACTCTTTTTTATTTTATATATGTTGATATATTAACAATTTAATACCTATTGTGCTTATAAATATTATAAACAATTTAATTATGCCTATATGATATATATGGGATATACATGGGATATTTCATTTATTTAATGTTTATATATGGGATACATTCTATGAAAAGTTTAATTTACACAAATAATAACAATGTCGGAATATTTCGATTTCAACGAAGTATCAAACTTTACAAAATTAGATCGTTCAATCTTTGCCGTGGAGTCTATTTCTCTTCTTATAATGTATCTATAAATTTTTAAAAACATAAATAATACATACAATCATACACTATAAATAAAATATTTCTATTATACTAAATTAATGCGTACCATTTCAAAAGTGCTTTAGTTTATCTCACAGCTAGAAGAAGTAATAGTTAGGTTCAAAATCTTCATTGCTATAGTTTTAAGATGCGGCGTATCAACACTGTTTAATCTCCACCAATGCACTGTGAAAAACAAAATAACAAATCATTTCAGTGATGCATGATTTAAAATTATTGGGTTAATCAACATAATATATTAAATTGTACATAGATTTAAGTTAGGACTTAGCAAATTTTTTTTTGCCATGTCTTTATCAAATAATTCTTATTGGTATTGGTAAAGATCAAACTCGACACCAATGTAACCCTGAGTAGAAGGATCTTTCTTATATATCCTTGAGAGACACTCAAAAAATTCGCTTATAAATCTTCCGTTGGCTTCGATCTCCACTCGATTGGAATAAAAAATGGGTTTAAATAATTTCCCGTTAGGTGCAGAGGGCTAATCATTTGGTTTCGCTTCTTCTACTGATCAACTTCTATATATGGAGGTATTTGTTCTCTTGGTGATCGAGAACAACAATCTCATCCCTAACTTTTTTATGTCCCCAACATAGCTATCCTATGGAAGGGTATCTCTGTTAGCTCTTCTCAAAACCATCATAAATGGTGTGAATATAACAATAACCAGCTCCGCATTTGCCCAAAATCTTGAGCTGACCACTCTCATTGCATCCTAATATATGCAAAATAACAGAACTCACGAGTTTCACATAATATTCTAAATTAAAATTCAACATAAATTACATTGTTAGTGGAAGTAACAATATATTTACCTGCTTTCCCCCAACACTAATAACTAATGACGTTGCTTCTCACTTTGCAGACTTGAATATGCCCCTAAACTATTTCTTCTTCTCCAAGTTACTTTGTAAAGATAAAAACGCTGTAGTGAATCTAGTCACACATGATCGAACAATTTTGTGAGTCCGGTTCTTTCGTCGACTCTCTAAACATGTCGAGAGAGATTGTATGACCGTCGATGAATACATGGAGTTGGCGGCCCAAAGAAATACCATTCTTAATCGGTTTCAGCTTTGCCATGTCTTGCAACAAAAGATTGAGTGTATGTGCTTCACAACTTGTCCAAAAAAATTTGCACTGTGACGCACTGTCTTCCACAATTTGCAATATGTTGCCCTCTCCTGGGCCCTTAATGATCAATCGCCTCGTCCAAGAAGTTAAAGATGAACTCCCCGCTGTGTGTGAATGAGGAGCCATTTTTTGAAAGTCAGAATGCTACTCTAGCACTGCAGTCTATCATGATGTTAATCACACTTCTCCCTTTTTGATCCGTCCATGCATCGGTCATGATATTGCACCCATTCAATCTGCAAGTCTGGGTGAATGTTGTCTCCACCTTCAACAACATTAACAACATTCAAGCCTTTATCCCACTATAGTGGGGTCGGCTATATGGATCCTTTGTCGCCATTGTGCCCTATCTTTTGTCATAATCTCACTAATGCCCAAGTACATCATGTCTTTCCTTACAATTTCATTCAAAGTCTTTATTGCCTTATTGGTCTACCCCTCCCTCGTTTAACATGCCTAGTGACTAGACTCTCAAAATGACTAATAGGTGCCTCTAATGGTCTCGTTTGTACGTGTCCAAACCATCTTAGACGAGCTTCTCGCATCTTCTCTGCAATTGGTGCAATGTTCTCTCAACCTTCATATGAAAAAATTTTCTCATTTCATAAAGAGTAGGGACCTTCATCCCAGGTCCACATAAATCAATATCATGTGTCATCTACTGGAAAGAGGGACTGTATATGACATTGAACGGATACCATTTTCGTATGCCATCTACCAATATACAATGCCACATCATCTCTTGCTTTCTTTTTTTACTTGCTCTCAATGGTACTCCGGTGTGAATCTTTTTCCTCGACTCAGCAACAACATGAACAAATTGGTCAATTGGTTCCTACCCTTGAATGTAAACTCCTGCAAGTAGCAGGCTCATCTACTTTATTATCCTTTGCTCCAACTACCACCTTATTCAAAATGGCTTGCAATTTGACATTCTTCAATTTTTTACTCTCCAAGTTTGAGTTGAGACCCGATTCAACCTTCACCCTCTCTTTCGTCGGAACTTGAGGGCTTGACTTCACATTACCCTTCCACCCAGCTAGATGATGTTTTAAATGGGTTATAATATCATTCACCGTTTGCTTGTAGTTGTTGCATTTGATTCTGTTGGTGTCATTTGCAACCAACTTCTCACCAAATGCCTAGAACTGATCTTTGCCAGTAAGTTCCACAAAAAGAGGCACCTCACTAGATCCAACAAAAGAAGCCATTCTATGGAAGAGCACATACAAAAACAAGGCTCACATGAAATGAAACAAATGTTTTGTATCGTTAGTGTTAACTCAGGGGAAAATTATGTTGTCTTATTGAAACAAGCAAACACTCCTCTATATATAGGAGTTACAATCATAAAATAAAAATTGCATCAAAACCTAACACTCCCCCTCAAGTTGGGCTTGTGATATCAGTCACACCCAACTTGGACATAATGTTACCAAAACACCTATGAGACAAAGCCTTTGTAAGCACATCAACCAACTGTTGATCAGAGGGGCCAAATGAGTGCTAATAACTTCCCTCTCTATGTCCTTCTTGATGAAATGCCGATCGACTTCCACATGTTTAGCATGATCATGCTGGATAAGATTGTAAACGATGCTAATGGCGGTCTTGTTATCATAGTGTAGCCGGATGGGGCCTTTGCCACGAATCCCAAGTTCGAGAAAAAGAGATTGAATCCACATTCCTTCACATATTCCCTGGGCCATAGCCCTAAATTCTTCTTCTGTACTGGATCTGGTAATATGTTTTTTGTCCTCCAAGTCACTATATTTCTTCCAATCAAGGTACAATACCCGAAAGTGGATCTACGATCATCAATTGATACTGCCTAATTAGCATATGTGAAAACTTTAATGGATAGTTCTTTGTTCGGAGAGAACCAGATGCCATATCTAGGAGAGGTTTTGAGATATCTGAGAATCCGATGGGCAACATCCAAGTGGTGCGATTTGGGAGCATACATGTACTGGCTAATAACTCCAACATCATATGATATATCCGGACGAGTATGAGATAGGTAGATGAGTCTCTCCACCAGGCGTTGAAAGCCACTGATATCCGTGACAGGTTCTTCACGATCCCTTTCCAATCTATGGTTTACTTCAATGGAGGTGTTAGCAGGTCTACACCCACTCATCCCCGTAGTCTCCAGCAGGTCAAGGATGTACTTCCTCTGTGAGATAAAGATACCATGTTTGGATCTAGCAACTTCAATACCAAGAAAGTAATTGGGGTTCCCAAAATCCTTTATATCAAATTCACTAGCCAATCTTGTCTTCAGATTTTTGATTTCATCCATGCCATCTCCAGTTATGACAATGTCATTCACATAAACTATCAGTGTCGTCAGTTTCCTTTATATGTGCTTTACAAATAGGGTATGATCAACATTACTCTGAGTATACCCAATAAATGTCACCATTGTTCGTTGACATCTTCCAAACCAAGCCCTCGTGGATTGTTTTAGGCCGTATAGAGCCTTCTTCAGTCTGCATATAAACTTGCTCTTCCAAATCTCAGATCCCTCAGAGATAAAACAAGGAGGTAGAGACATATAAGCTCGCTCTTCCAAATATCCATGGAGGAAGACATTATTCACGTCCAATTGGTTGAGACTCCACCCTTTGCAGGCAGCACACGAGAGCAAAATACGAATAATATTAATCTTTGCAACAGTTGCAAAGGTTTCCTGATAATCAATTTTGGCCATTTGAGTGTATCCTTTGACCACCAACCTAGCCTTGTAACGGTCCACAAGACTTTGGAAGTTTTGTTTCACCAAGAAAATCCACTTACATCCAACCACTGTCTTGTCTTGAGGAAGATAAACAAGGTCCCATGTGCAATTTTTTTCAAGGGCTATCATCTCTTCCCACATAGCATCACGAAGAGGGTATGAAAATGGAGGACAGAGAAGTGACAAAGACTCTATGCCGGGAAGACATTGAGTCGTAAGTCACATAACGAGATAAGGGATGACGAGTGAAAACACAGTTACCTTGAGGACCAGTGGATGGTTCAGGCGTGGATTCTGGTACAGTGTGCCAAAGCTGTCTGTTTTTGCCCCTTCGTCGACGAGTATAAACCTGTAATGGAGGAGTAGGGCGAGATGGCAGAGACGGTGACAGAACTACAGGGGGGATAGTAGGCTGATATTGAGGAGATATAGGCAGGGGAACGATGGAGGAGCTCACTTCCATGATTACCAGTCTCCCCCTGAAGAGAGCTCCTGTAATAAGACTCCGTTCATGGAAGGTGACATCCATGGAGATGAAAGTCTTGCAAGTCACGAGATGAAAACATTTGTACTTTTTTTGGGTATTCAAGTATCCAATGAAGACACATCGAAGCGCTCGAGGATCAAGCTTAGAGGTGTGGTGCATATGGACAAAACACGTACATCCAAAGATATGAGGGGTGAGCTCACTGGGAAGGAGATTGAGAGCTTCTAACGGAGTTGGTAGGTGATTAATCAGATGCGTAGCCGCGAGGACAACGCCCCCCAGTAGTATTTGGGTTGGTGCATCTGATTTAATAAACAACGAGCGACCTCCAGGAGGTGCCGATTCTTACACTTGGCGACCCCATTCTGTACAGGAGTGTACATAAAAGAAGTTTGGTGGATGATACCCAAGTCACAAAGGTAGCGTTCAAAGTGAGAGTCAATGTACTCACGACCATTATCACTTCGCAATACTCACATATTGACATTGAATTGAGTGGTACTCAGTTTATGAAAACGCTGAAACAAAGGAAAAACATCTGATTTGCTTTTAATGAGATAAACCCATGCGCATCTAGAAAAACAGTCGATAAAAATGACAAACCATTTGCACCAAGAAATAGAAGCAACCGGGCTAGGCCCCCAAAAACATCAGAATGGATAACCTCAAAAGGCGCAACACAAGGAGGGGACATTCGAGGAAGAGATGCCCGCTCGTGCTTACCCAATTCACAGACATCACACCGAAAAATGTTAAAAACAGAGAACGACATAGCAAAAAACAATAATTTCATAACAGAGATAGAGTGATGTCCATGGCGATAGTGCCATGAATCCAAAGTAAAAGATGAAGCCACATGAAGAGCACGCCGAGAGGGAGTAGAAGCCGGGATGGAGGAGTCAAACAGGTACAATCCACACACTTTACCAGAGCCAATCACCTTCCCCGTCGTCAAGTTTTAATAGGTACAAGAAGAAGAGAAAAAAGTCATTGAGCAGTGCATAGAGTTAGTCAATTGACTAATAGATTTCGAGTAAATTTAGGAACATGAAGTACGGATGAGAGCGTGAGGGAGGAGCAGGGAATGGTTTCTTTGTCAGCAAAAGAGGAAAATGAACCATCAACAACACTCACTTTGTCACGACCCAACAACGAAGAGTAGAGGATAAAACCTGAAGCAGTGCCAATCATATGATCAGTGGCTCCGCTGTCGATGATCCATTGGGTGGAGGGGTGGCTAAAAGTAGAATGAGCACCCGGGGGCCCCTGGTGGGCATATGAGTAGGATGAAGTAGAAGTTTTCGAAGGATGGCCATGCATTAGACAACAAATGACAAGAATTTCGTTCGAAGAGAGAGCTGGAGGGGCTGTCAGAGAGGGCGTATCATCAGAAGTATCAGAGAGATGAGCAGAGCGGGGCTGCGAATGACGGCCTAGAGAGCGACCATAGCCACGACCACCACGAGTAGTAGAACCCCCTCTGGGCGGAGGAAAGCCTTGGAGCTTGAAATAGGTTTTCCTTGTATGACGGGGCTTCCCGCAATAATCACAGATCATGTGATCTTTCTTTCCAGACTTGGGCGGTAAGTCACGAGGAGGACGCCCACCGGGGCAAAAATGAGCGGCAAGAGCAAAACTTTCAGTGGTAGTGGCGGAATATAAAGTCTGGCGACAATCGAGTTCTTGCTGAACAAGACTGTAGACCTCCAATAACGAGAGAAGAGGAGGCCACACAAGAATCTGGACACTAATTTGATCAAAGTCACGATGCAAGCCATGCAAAAACTCAAAGATCTGATTACGTTCCTCACGAGCCCGAACAAGAACTTCATCTTCACAGGAGGCAAGAGTGAGCGCATCAAAGTGATCATATTCTTGATATAGCTGAGTAAACTGCAGGTAATAGGACGACGGAGAGCGATCGCCTTGCCGCAACAGGAAAATCCGACGGCGAAGTTGAAAGATCCGAGTAGCATTGTTCCGATAAGAATAGGTAGCCTTGACACGTTGCCAAATATCAGCGACAGTGTCTAGAAATAGATAATTCCGAGCAATGCATTCTTGCATGGAGTTGAGCAACCAGAACATCACAGAGAGTTTTCAGACTCCCATTGAGATCACTCTCAGGAGATGTCGAAGCAGGAGCAAGTATAGTGCCATTGACATCGCCAAACATACGACGACTCTATATGGCAAGTGCAATAGAATGAGCACATGACAGATAGTTGATGCCATCAAGTTTCATGGTGGTGAGCTGAGGAGTCCCATGATCATGGAGAGGGCGGCCGGAGTCCAAAGCGAATACTGGGGAGGAGCCAGACGACAAAGGGGCTAATTCTACACTCCCATCCATATCAACCCAAGGAAAAAAACCCCAGAAGAGCACACACGAGAACAAAGGAACACCAAACTAAACGCTGCTCATAGACAAAGACAGTCGACGAAGTTTCAAAGCCAAGAACACCAATAGAGGACCAAGAGGGGGTTTATCCCCTCAAGAAGGAGAAGGACTGGATGCCGACAGAAGAGAGCGGGGCTATGAAGGCATTCAAAAAGGCAACAACGACGTCCAGTGCCTAGGCGGAAAGGAACAAGAGAGAGGGAGGCGGAGATGGGGACCTCCCGGCTGGCGATGGGGCGAGAGAGAGAGAGAGAGGAGGGGAACTGGGAGTGGGCGGCGCGAGGGAGTGAGGGGTGGAGCCGGGCAAAGGCGGCGCGAGCGAGGGTGGAACCGTGTGAGGACGGCGGAACCTGGCGAGTGCGGCGCGAGCGGACGAGGTCGATTAGGGCACCGCTGGCTCTGATACCATGTTAATTCGGGAGAAGATTATGTTGTCTTATTGAAACACGCAAACACTCCCTATATATAGGAGTTACAACCATACAAGCATAAATAAAAATAACGTCAAAATCTAACAGTTAGAAAAATAATCTAAACATTTTGATTGTTAGATAAAAATATTTGAAATGAAACAAACCATTTAAAACAAAACAAATATTCTAAGAAAGTGCACATTCTATTTGATTATTAGAAAAAATAAGGCAACATCTGAAAAAGAACATTTTAAATTGCATTAGATCATTAGATCTTCAATCATCATTCAAAATTTCCGTATAATATTCTAATTATCTAACGACATTTTACATCATCACTATTATACCAATATACCATTATCAATTAATTTTAGAGAATCCAAGGCTCATATGAACTGAAATAAACATTCTATTTAAATAAGTATCCAACCAAGTGACCAGCATTCAAATTATCAAACCAATTTTTTTTATCAGATGAAAATGGTACCGAACATCCAACAAATTATTTATCAAATGAAACAATTCAATATCATCATTCCATCATTTACCATGACTATTAATCATAGATTGCAAAATGAAGTTGGATAACTAGATTAATTTTGGGGTATGTAAATCATCATATATTGTCAAACAAATCAAATAAAATAAATTAGTGACAAACATAATCTGGAACCGCAACAGAGACACTTCAATTTTAATTTTTAAAACCACAATTGCATCATATATTACTGATCAACATAATTAGAAACGGCAACGGAGGAACAACAATTTTAACTCTTAAAACCACAAGGCTATCAATTTTTCTTTGCAGTGCAAACTCAGCAAACCACTAAACCAGTGAATCACCAAACATCAAAATATTAATTTTGTTCCCTAAAATCACAAGACTAATTGATGCATTTGCAGCCATTCTTCGACAGGGTCACAGGAACCAGTGAACCTCAAGCATCATAATTCAAATTTCAGAAACCAGAAGAAGAGCTATAGTAGAAGAGAGATTGAGATCTCAGAGAGAAGAGAGAGAGAGAGAGGTAGACTCGAAGAATGCTTCTTAGAGAAGAGAGGAGAGCATCAAACATGCATTAGTCATCATCAGAGATCTGATATCCGATATATCAAACAGACTGATATAATGCACCAGCGCGGTGCATGTATCAACCGACTTGTTCTCAACACCAACGCGGTGCTTGAGAATGTAATGAAAATCCTGCAGATACTCGACCCACTTCGCATGCCGATGACACAGCTTGCGTTGCGAGTCAAGGTAACGTAGTGCCTGACGGGGAAGGAGTACAACACGAACTCCCGGGGAAGGAGATGGTGCCTCTAGTAGCGTAGAGACTGGACTATAGCATAAAATTCTCGATCGTAATTCGAGTATTTTTGCTTAGCTTCATTCAACTTCTCACTAAAGTAAGAAACTGGTGTCCCTCTTGGCTCAATACGCCACCTATACCAACTCCTGATGCTTCGCATGCAACCTCAAAGGCGCGGCTAAAATTCGACAATCGTAGGACAAGAGCCGTCGTCAGTCTCTCCTTAATTTCTTCGAAGGCTCTAGTGGCCGCGAGGGTCTACTAAAATTCTCCCTTCTTGAGACAGCTCGTGAAGGGGGCCATGATCGTGCTGAACCCTTGGACAAACCTCCTATAGAAGGTGGCAAGCCTATGAAAGCTACGAGCCTCGCAGATATTCTTAGGCACATGCCAATCCCGAATGGACTTGACCTTCTCAGGATCTACGGACACTCCAGTAGAGGATATAATAAAGCCCAGAAAGTGGATAGACTCAGAGAGGAACGCGCACTTCTTCAGATTCACACAGTCTCTTGGCCAAGGGTACCAAAGAGAAGTCTCAGATGATCAAGGTGAACAATCTGGGTCTGGCTATAGACTAGTATATCATCAAAGTATACCACTAGAAACTTGCCCATGTAGGACCGCAACACCTGCGTCATAACTCGTATAAACGTGCTCGGGGCGTTGGATAACCCAAATGGCATGACCAGCCACTCGTACAGGCTATCCTTGGTCTTGAATGCTGTCTTCCACTCGTCTCCCTCACGAACTCGTATCTGATGGTACCCACTACGAAGGTCGATCTTGGAAAAGATCTGGGCACCGAACATAGTATCCAGAAGGTCATCGAGTCGTGGGACGAGGAAACGATACTTGACCGTGATTTTATTAATGGCGCGGCTATCAATGCACATACGATAACTACCATCCTTCTTAGGGTAATAAGGGCGGGGACCGTGCAAGGACTCATACTCTCACGAATGAACCGCTTCTAGAGAAGCTCGTCAACCTGCCGTTTGAGCTCAGCGTGCTCATCCGAGTGCATACGGTAAATGAGCAGGTTTGGGAGGGAGGCTCGCGGGACTAAATCAATGACATGCTGAATGTACCGTGGGGGAGGCAGCTCATCGGGGAGCTCGTCCGGCATGATATCTACAAACTCGCCTAAAAGAGGACGCACCACGGGTGGGTGGTCAACAGAGGTGTCCTCAGTAACCTGAGTGGCGGCAACCACATAAATGACGTCTGACTCAGTGCTATCTCGCAGAAAATCGCCTCGCCTCAAAATATGCAGTGGCTGCGAGGCGCTTGTGCTCACAGATGGCTCTACCACACCCTTGGATCGATCTCGGGGCTGGGTGGGTGTCAACGTAATCTTTCGCCCCTTATCATATAAGACACGTGTTTGAGCGACCGAAGCACGTGACTGTTGAAACCAAAAACTCGGTCTTTTGTGGAGTTCACCCTTGGAGAAGGGGTGATCGCACACTTACTTCTCTCCTGCAAGCCAAACGACAAAAAAGAACTGACCCAAGGGGTCGGCGTGGAGGTCCCATCACACACCCAGAAGATCTTGGAGCGCTTCCCTTCCTTAGCCAAAGGCTGAGCTAAGGCTACCTCAGAAAGCGCTAGAAGACTGGAGAACTAGTGAGCATGATTTCTGAAAACGACCTGCAAATAGCGAACCTCCGCTGTTCCAAACAGCTATGTGCAGTCCAGGTTGGCCTGTCAACAGCGTAACTCCGCTGTTCTAAAAGGTTATGGGCAGGCCAGCAGGGGCAAAATGGTAAAAACATCATGGGTCGCTGGGCGAGGCCCCCCCCCCCCTCCTAAAGCCTCTGCTCGCCTGAGGCGGCGAGTACGGGCTCTGCTGGGCCTCAGCGAGTACGGGCTCTGCTGGGCCTCAGCGAGTACGGGCTTTGCTGGGCCTCAGCGAGTACGGGATCGGCGGGCCCTACTCGCCGGCTTCACCTGGCTAGTGCGAGCCTTTTGGCTCTATTCGCCCCGGATGATTCCACCTCGCTGGGCGAGCTGGGAGCTGTCGTGCTCTGGCCCCTTGAGTGCTCGCGTGGGGCCAGGACTGCATGATCCTGCGGGTCGACTCTTGAGAAATTGAGCCCGACGAGTGCTGAGTTCCGCTCGACGAACGCCGAGCTCCGTTCGACGAACTGAGTAGACTGGGAGGACTTCTCTCAACGCCAAGGTAGAATGACGTTGAGTGTCTGAATTTCACTCAACGCTAAGGCAGAACGACGTTGAGTGTCTGGACTTCACTCAACGCTAAGACAGAACGACGTTGAGTGTCTGGTCTTCACTCAATGCTAAGGCAGAACGACGTTGAGTGTCTGGACTTCACTCAACGCTAATACAGAATGACGCTGAGTGTCTGGACTTCACTCAACGCTAAGGCAGAACGGCGTTGAGTGTCTGTACTTCACTCAACGCTAAGGTAGAATTGCGTTGAGTGCCTGAACTTCACTTAACGCTAAGGCAGAATGGCGTTGAGTGTCTGGACTGGCTGGTACTCGCCGCCTCTACCTACCTCCTGGCGAGTACGGGCCCGACTGGCCCTACTCGCCTGCCACTAACCGGGCTCACCTGGGCAGCTGGGGGCTGTCGAGCTCTGGCCCCCCTTGTTGCTCGCCCGAGACTTGAGAAAAGAGAGCCGGCCGGTCTGGTTTTCTGGCGATCCCACTCGTCGGATACGGGGTTGCACACAATCCCCACTCTTTTTGAGCTTGACAAAGCTCAGAAATAATCATCCAACCCCAAGTATTCGGCGAGTGCGGCAGAAGCCAGAGAGAATCTTCGGGTGGGGTCCACCTGCGGCTATATATGTGTGCCTGCGTACCTGGGTGACTTTTGCCATTCCCTTCGCTCTAATCTTGTCGAGATGCCAATCCCCAAGGAGATCCAAGAGAGACTCGCCCGAGTTCGCGAGGCTTCCTCTGCTCGCATTGGCAGCCTGACTGCGGTTCCCCTTGGCGTTTCGCAGAGTGGCTCGGCCAAACCCAATCCCGCCAAGAGGGCGAAACCATTCCCCCAGGCGGCCGAGCCCATATTCGACGACCTGAAAACGACCTTAGGGCACGGGATCAGCTCCACCAATCTGCCTGCCCTTGGGAAGGAAAAAAATATCGTTGACCTCTGCACTGACCCGGACAGCCAACGGGATGACGCTGAAGATTCCGCGCCGCGAGCTAAGAACACCGTTGGCGACTCGCGGCTTAGAACTCCAGATAATCGCCCTCGGGACCCGTCACCCCCCTTCGGGACCCTGGGGCTGGACTCGCAGCGTCCCAACTCGCCGGTTCGCGCCCCTTCCCCTTAACGACCTGCCGGGACCGCGGGGGGAGGTGCTGAAGCCATCCCCGTTCCGGGCTTCAATCTCCTTTTGCCAAAAACACGCCGCCCAGGCCGCGGTAAGAATCTAAGATTGGTTCCTCCCCGCACTTTCTTGGGGGTGCCGAGCTCGTCAGGTAAGCCGACCTCCGGTTTTTGTCCTGTAATTTTCCGGGATACTCGCCTTCCATACTGATGCTTAACTGTCTTCACAGCTCTTCCCAGCCAGTCTGAGGCTGAAGAGTCTTCACGACCAACCCGCTATTCCCCCCTCCCCTCTACGAGCTCGGTAGACTCCTATCTGGGCTCTGAAGTGGAGAACGACGAGCTAACGAGGAGGGGGATCGGGCTCTTCAAGAAGCTGGTGCGCGGCCTGCGCCAGGTGCAGGAGGACAATGAGGCGCTGCAGCGCGACTACGTACGGCTTGCGGACGAGGTGAGGGGCAACCCGGCCGGCGAGTCGATGTCCCCTTCCCGACTTTTGGATGAGATCGATGAGGGCCTCCTGGTCGCCCAGAGAAATTCGGGGTGGATTCACGAGCTCCTCCGCTCGCGGCAATCTGGGGGGGGGGGGCGGGGGATGCGAGGTCGGGGTCGATAAAAATGGCTCCGTTGTTGAGCCTACTGACACTCGCTTCCTGACCCCTCAACTCGCTCATCTTGTTACTTTTTCTTATGCACTTGATTTCTTTGAACTATATTCTCCTCCTGTTCTGTAATGACTTAGAATATTTTTTAGATTCCAATGTCTGCTATTTGAATAATATACCTCCCCTTATATTCAGCTCGGCATGTGATGGGACAAGTCATAGAAGTCGGCGAGCTGGTGTTGGCGAGCTGGACTGATCGGTCAGCTCGGCCTCAGATTTCTTTTTCTATAAATAGCCCCCCTCACCAACCCCGTACCACCGCCTTTACTGCCTTCATACTCCCTCTTCTCGCCCTCTTTTCTTTCGTACTCGCGTTCTATCCCTCCCGCGAGCATGGGTAAGACAAACCCCGATGCCGACGTCCGCTCCAAATGCGCCCAACACTTCACCGACTTCTGCTTCTTTGAAGGGAACACGACCGAAGCGGAGCTCGCCGAGTTCGTCACCGACTATGTCCCCCCTGGCTTCGAGGCGCGCCAGCCCAGGGAGCAAGAGGCCGTCAACACTTTCTACTCTGACGAGCTCGCCTTCCCCATCTCGCATTTCGAGGTGGGGTTGCGCCTACCACTCTGGCCGGAAATCCTCCAGATACTGAAATACTACGACACGGTGCCCGCACAACTTAACTCGAACGCCATAGCCATGATGGTGGCGTTCACGTGCTTCCTCCTCCGGGAGCGAATAGAGTTCAACCTGAACGTTTTCAGGAAGCTCTTCTCCTACAAGGCGACCCCGGATGGTGTCGCCTACTTCGTGGGCTCCCTCATAAAAGTTCGCGAGATCGCGAACAAACATCACAATTGGATGACCAAGATTACCTTCATCAAGGGCGATCTCGGCAACATCCCCTATTTCCCCCAGCAAAAGGGCGAGTACGTGTACCGCCTGTTGGATCCCTAGTTTGATTTGGGCTAGGTTCACTAACTAGGATTATTGACCCAACATGTATAGCCAGAGTCATGTCTGTGTCCTAGAGTTTAGGCTATGTGCTTAGAGTCAACATTGCATGGATCAGCCAACAAAAGACTGCAGAAGACTCCAGACTTAGAGAAAAAACATGATTCAGGAAAGTGAGTTCGACGTTCGTCGAACTCAGCTCGACGAAAGTCGTGCTCAGCTCGACGAACTCATAGACAATCCTCTGTGTTGAGCTCGACGATATTCGAGCTCAGGTCGACGATTTCTGGAAGTTCAACTTCAACATTCTAAGTCCAGAATCCTTTCTCTGAACTCCAGTCGACGAAGTTATGTTATCAGCTCGACGAACTTAGAGCATAGAATTGGCAAGTTTTATCAGAAAACAGTTAGCTGTTCTCAGGTCGACGAACTTGGTGCTCATGTCGACGAACAAGAATTATCTGGTCGACGAACATGATTTCTCTGGTCGACGATCTCTGGACTCAGGTCGACGAAATCTGTTATTTGCTCGACGAATTCTGTGCAGATCCAGACTTGAATTTTTCCTTTTTTGTCCTTATTCCATTACAGTAATTCCTGAATAATCAATGCTTAATATTCTCTGAATATAACCGTTAGAAACAACATTGATTATGATATTCATCAGGATTATTACTTGACGTTGAACAGTTGAGGAAATCCATTAATGCAGATATTCTATCCAGCCGTATTACTTTCTCCAGGCCGTCAGCAATTAATGCAAAAAGAATTCAAAAATTCAAAGGAGAAAATTCGACTGATCATATAAAAGAGATTCTCTCTCTTTTCGACAACAATATAGTCCAGACCAGAAAGAGAATACAAGACACACAGAGAAGATCAACAACAATCACATTCTAATCCTTCTCTGTACTGAAAACAATCTTGTTTTCACCTTGACATTGCTGAAGAAGAAGAAGAACATCCATTCCAAATCAAGAGTCTTCTTCAACCTTCACTACAGGATTCTTCAAGGACAACAAACTTCTATCAGTCAAGAAGTTCCTGGATCTTCTCAAATCAGGGCTGGAGATAGAAGACCTACACCCTGAAGCAAAGCTCAAATCTTCCTGAACAATTCAATATCTCAGGGGGAGCTTTGACAACGTCAAGATTCACTAGTCTTCTCAGTTGTTTTCAGAAAGAGAAGACACCATAAATCTCTCACTGTACAAAGGGTTCTTTAACTCCCTTCAAAAGTTATTCCTTGGTTGCAAGTCTCCTGATCAAAAGACTTGAGTTGGTTTTTGAGCACCTGATTAAAAGCTCATTGGTGGCAGTCAGCTGATCAAAACCTGCTAGTGGATTCCTATCAGGGTGGTAGCAGAGTGGATGTACCCAGGTTGGGGAACCACTATAAAAGTTCTTGTGTTGTCTGGTTGCCCTCTTTCTTTTTGTTCTTGCTGTGTCTGTGTTAGTTTAGTCTTGCTGTGACTGTGTTAGATTATATTATCTTAGGTTGCTCTTTTGCTTTCTGTTAATATTAGTTGCTCTACTCTGATAATTTTATTAACAACAAAAAGTTTTCAAGATACTCTATTCACCCCCTCTAGAGTATATCAGGTCTAACCCTCCCTTGCACCGCCCTTCCGCCGTGTCCGACAATGACGCCAAGCTCCATAAGTTCTTCCTCCACAAGGATTTCGAGGTCGCCTTCCTGCGAAGGGTCCTCGACTCGCTCCGCCCCGTTCTTCCCGGCGAGGGTATTTTCCTCTTTCTTTTTGCTCCGCTCGCCGAATCATCATAGAATTTTTCTAAATTTTTTCATACAGGGGAACGGCTGATTCCCGCGAATCCGCCATTCGCGGACTCGGGATTACTCTCTGATCCCCTTGCTCGTGAGAGGGCGGCGGCGGCAGCCTGCCGAGACTAGGTGGCTTCCTCCAAACCCTCATCCAGCAAGAGGCTACCTGAGCCTGCGGGACCGAGCTCGCCCCGTCGCCAACAACCCCCAAAGAAGATGAAGAAAGCAGTGGTGGTTCCCCGGGTGAGACATCAACAACAACAACAAAACCCCAAATACATGAGCTCGCCCGAGACCATCCCGGATGGGTCGCCGGAGAGCCCGCTGAAGGAGATTACGAGCAAGGGGCAGGGGGGTGACGAGTCCTCTGCTCCCCCTGCTACGAAGAAAACGGCCAACGAGCCAGCAGCGCCAAAGAGCCATCCCCTCTTTGGCTTTGGGGGAAGGTGGAAAGACTCGGCCGGCGAACCCATGGTCTAGTGGGACGAGCTAGCCCACCGAGTCTCCATCTCCACCCTCCACCCTTCCTGGGCCGACCGTCAGCTCTCCACCGGCCATGCCAACGCGCTCAGCTTCGGCCTCTATGACCGCGAGGATGCCGAGGCCTATAAGGGTATGGCCTTGCGACAACTCGGCCACGAAGGCATGCAAACCCATATCGGGCCATGGAGTTGCATCATATGATGGTCTGCCGCAGCTTCAACCTCAGCAACCACCTCCAGAAAGCCGAGCAAGCACGCGACGTCGCCAAGGACAAGGCCGTCGACCTGGCGAGGCAGCTCGGCATCGCCAAGAACTTACTCGCCCAAGCCGCCGGCGGGCTGGTAAGCATCGGACTGCTTCCTCCCCTTTTTACCTTAGAATTTTCTGTCCTCCGTCATAAACGTGCTTCCTTTTCTTTCTTCAGGATGCCAAGGCTACTGAGGAGTTGCGGGCTCGCGCTGCCGGGCTGGAAGAGGAGAACAACCAGCTACGCGCCCGCCTTGCCGGGCTGGAAGAGGAGAACAACCAGCTGCGCGCCCGCCTTGCCTGGCTGGAGGGGTAGAACGAGGCGTTGAAGGAGGAGAACATGGGCCTCCATCGCGAGGTTCGCCGCCAAGCGCAAATCTTCTTCCCTCCGGGCAACAGCGAGCCCACCTTCCCGTATAAGAGCCCAAGGATTTTTGGCGAGGCCGATGTTGCTGAAAGGCTGCGGGTCCACTCGATCACCTCCTCCGAGTGTACCCTTCAGATGATGAAAGACACGTGGGTGCTGGTGGAGGGCTGCGAGCGGATCACGGCCCGGGATCTCATGCCGAGTCGGTTCCCGGCGACGCCGCCTAGCGAGGAGGACAACCTCGACCTGCTCTTCGGGAAGGGCTTCCACGATGACTTGTCCGCTGGAGGGGGCGAAGATCGCCAGTCCGGCGGGGGAGGCGGAAGCTGATTCTTTCCCTTATCTTTTTGTAATCTCGCCTAGGCGAGCTCCCTTTTTGTAATCAACATTATATACTTGAAAACAGTTTTGATATGGATTTTGTCTTTATTTTTTCTATCTTTTTTTTTGGGCTTCCCTGTTGTGACGTACTCGCTCTCGAGCTCTCCTCCTCGGGCGACCTCGCGAGTATAGTTCTTACCATTAGAATGGATGTTAGGACTTGTACCCGTGAGTAGACCTTGAGAGCTCGTCAGCCTTAGATGATCTGGGGGTGGACCACTCGCCGCACTGGGCTCACCACCCCCCAGCTCGCTTGCGAGCTGCCTCCTTTTTCACCAATGTGAAGCCAAAATCGCCAAAAATTTCACAAGTAAAACTGAAGGGGGGTGAAGTGCCCTGCTGGAGCTCGCCTTCTTCGACAGGTGCCAAGGACTCGGCTCGTCATCCCTTTGCCGAGCTGGACCCGCGAGTCCCGACTCGCCTGTGAAGATTCTTCTCTTCCTGTTTTTAGGAAAAAGACCAAACTTCTCAGGTAATATCGGGAGAGTATAGGACTTTCCCGAGTGACATCCAGCCCTGCCAACTAGGTGGGAGCCTGACAGGGGGATCTGCTCGTGGTCCGGGTAGACGCCATCGAGTGACATCCAGCCCTGCCAGCTAGGTGAGAGCCTGCCAGCGGGATCTGCTCGGGATCCGGGTAGACGCCATCGAGTGACATCCAGCCCTGCCAGCTAGGTGAGAGCGTGACAACGGGATCTGCTTGTCGTTCGGGTAGACGCCATCGAGTGACATCCAGCCCTGCCAGCTAGGTGAGAGCCTGACAGCGGGATTTGCTCGGGGTCCGGGTAGACGCCATCAAGTGACATCCAACCCTTCTAGCTAGGTGAGAGCCTGGCAGCGGGATCTGCTCGGGGTCCGGGTAGACGCCATCGAGTGACATCCAGCCCTGCCAGCTTGGTGAGAGTCTGACAACGGGATCTGCTTGGGTTCTGGGTAGACGCCATCGAGTGACATCCAGCCCTGCCAGCTAGGTGAGAGAGCCTGGCAGCAGGATCTGCTCGGGGTCTATCAAATGAACACCTCGCTCTCTCACGCGAATTACTGCAGGAGGATTAACACATCGAAAAGCTTTATTAAAAACAAGACATCACTTACATATCTCAAGGATAGAAACGTTTCAAGTCGTTACCGCTCCAGGTGAGATTTAGGGTCTCGCCCTCCACATTTTTGGAGACGACACCCTCCTGATTTTAATGTTTCTTTTATAATGTATGGACCCTCCCAGTTGAGGTTGAGCTTTCCTGTGGCTGCCGATCTTCCCGCTGCATTTACCTTTTTCCAAGACCAAGCCCCCCTCCGCAAATTGTTTGACTCTGACGTGCTTGTCAAAGTACTTAGCCATTCTCCTCTTCACTTCTTCCTGTCGGATTGCGGAGAGGTCGCGCAGCTCCTCTACCATGTCAAGGGAGAGTCGCAACTCCTCGTTTTCGGCCCACCCTTCTTCTCTGCCTTCCTCTGCCGTGACCACTTGAGGCGTTTGAACTTCAAATTCTACGGGGAGTACTGCCTTACATCCATGGGAGAGCTTGAAAGGGGTCTCCCATGTGGCTATATTGGGGGTGGTCCTTAGGGCCCAGAGGACCGGGGGAAGCTGCTCCACCCAACTCCCTTTCAGGTTTTCTACCTTCTTTTTCAGGAGGTTCACAATAATCTTGTTCGCGGCCTCTACCTGCCCGTTGCTCCTGGGGTGGTGGACCGAGGCAAACTTGAGGTCAATTCCGAGTTGCTCGCAGAAGCTAGTGAATTTCGCGCTGGCGAACTGAGGCCCGTTGTCCGTGACGATGGCCTGTGGCAACCCATGGCGACAGATGATCTCCCCCCCAAACAAAATTTTTGGTGACTTGGGAACTCACTTTGGCCAGTGCCCTCACTTCCAGCCACTTATAAAAATAGTCAATCATCACTAGCAGGAACCTCCTCTGCCCGCTGGCCTTGGGGAATGGTTCGACCAAGTCCATTCCCCAAATTGCGAAGGGCCATGGGGCCGTGATACTCTTGAGGCGTTGAGCAGGTTGCAGTTGGAGGGGGCAAACAACTGGCATTTATGACAGCTCTTCGTGAATTCTGCAGTGTCGTGGCCCCAGGTTGGCTAGAAGTACCCTTGTCTGAGAATCCTCCCTTCCAGGGTCCGACTCCCTGAGTGACTCCCACACTCCCCGGAGTGGACTTCTTTCAAGATCCTATGTACCTCCCTCTCGGCCACGTAACGGGCCAACATCCCCGAGAGAGTCTTCCGATGCAATTGCCCGTCCCGGAGGAGATAGTATGCCGACTTGTATCTGAATTTCTTCTTGTCCATCCCCTCCGGATACTTCCCTGTGGAAAGGAAGGTCGTGAACGGGTCCGTCCACGAGGGGTGTTGATCCACTTCCATCAGCTCTCCCTCTTTAATGGAAGGACGCAATAGATCAGTGATGGTACCCCCCATCCGAGGGCCATGCTTTGCCAGCTGATCGACCTGCTCATTCTCCTCCCTGGGCACGTGTCAGATGGAGAAGGTATGAAACGTGCCGATGACCCCCTTCGCTTTTGCTAAGTATAGCCGGAGGGTAGGTTCCCTCACCTCGAATTCCCCGTTGATCTGGGAAGCCACCACCATGGACTCAGTGAGGACCTCCACGTCTAGCACTCCCAGTTCCCTGGGCAGACGCAACCCTGCTATTACGTCCTCATACTCGGCCTTGTTGTTAGTGATGAGGAAGTGTACCACCACTGTTAGCTCAATCCTTGCCCCTTGGGGGCTTTCCAAGACTACTCCTACCCCCAAGGAATGTTTCCCTGAAGCGCCGTCCACCTTCACCTTCCATGAAGCTGGACGAGTGAGTTCCTCCTCCGCCATTTCGACCACGTAGTCGGCTATCGCTTGGGCCTTGATCGAGAGGCGGGGGACGAAGGAGATGTCAAACTCGCTGAGCTCTACCGACCATTTGGCTAGCCTGCCCAAATGCTACACCCCCTCGAAGATGTTGCAGAGGGGATGGTCAGTCACCACTCGGATGAAGTGTGTCTGGAAGTAGGGCCGGAGCCTCCGGGCCGAGATGATTAGGGCGAAGGCCAGCTTTTCCAAGATCAGATATCGAAGTTCGGCCCTCCTGAGGACCCGACTCACGTAGTATATTGGGAGCTGTTTCTTCCCTCTTCTAGAACCAGGACGGAGCTCAGGGCCTCTGACCCGACCCCGAGATACAAATACAGATCCTCCCCTTCCTTCGGCCCTTGGAGCAACGGAGCCTGAGTCAACTGACTCTTCAGGGCCTAGAATTCCTCGCATTCATCCGTCCACTCGAACGTTTGGCCCCCCTTAGTGTCTTGAAGGAGGAGCATTTTTCCCCGGCCCGGGAGAGGAACCTGCTTAATCCTGCCAGCTTCCCTGTTAACCGCTGTAAGTCTTTAGCATTCCGCGGTGACCCTAGTTCCATGACGGCCTTGACCTTGTCAGGATTCGGCTCGACCCCTGCGCGGGTGAGGAGATGCCCCAAGAACTTCCCCATGCTGGCCCCGGAAACGCACTTCAGGGGGTTCGACCACATCTTATATTTGTGCAGGGTGACAAAGGTTTCCTCCAGGTCCTGGAGGTGAGTCCACGTCCTGACTCTTGATCATGAGGTCGTCTATGTACACCTCTGGGTTCCTCCCCTTCTGTTCCCGGAATACCCTGTCCATCATCTTCTGGTATGTCGCCCCTGCATTCTTCTACCTAAAGAGCATCATTTTGTAGTAGTAGCACCCATCCCCCATGATGAACGAGACATCCTTGATGTCCGTGGGGTGCATTCTGATCTGATGGTAACTTGAAAATGCATCTAAGAAACTCATTACAGGAAAACCGACGGCTGAGTCAACCAGCGCGTCGATCCGAGGCAAGGGATAACAATCCTTAGGGCATGACTTATTAAGTAAAGAAAAATCAACACACATACGCCACCGGACGTCTCCTTTTTTAACCATAACAACATTGGAGACTCAACTGAGGTACTGTATTTCAGATACAAAGTCGTCCTTGAGGAGTTTGGCCACCTCCTCCCTGATGGGCTCGACCAGCTTGTCTGCGGTGGACCTCTTCTTCTGCTGGACAGGGCGTGTGCCCGGGTCCAGGTTGAGGCGGTGACAAGCCACGTCCGCGTCAACCCCCGGCATCTCCGCTGCGCTCCATGCGAAGATGTCCACATTCTTTTGGATGCATGCCAGTATCCTGCCCTGAGCCTCTGGGGTCTGCCCCCCGCTGACGCGAACCTTCTCCACCCTACCTCCAAGGGTGAGAACCTCCATCTCCACCACCTCTTCTGCAGCCTCCAGCCTGGACTGCTCCCCCCATTCTTCGACGTCCCTCTCCTCCAGGACAAGAACTTCCTCAGCTGCCGCTTCCTCCTCCGTGGCCATCACCTCGACCAACTCCTCCTGGTCTCCTCCTGCCACCTCTACCTCGGTGGAGCTCTCCACCTCCATCTCCTCTCTGCCAACCTCCTGCTTCGCCTCCATTCTCCGCTCCATCTCCCCGACCCCTTCCTGCCAGGAGATAGAGTTCACGGCGCTGACATAACACTCCCTCGCTACTTTGGGGTCACCCCGAACCCGGACCTGGATCCCCTCAGTGTTGAACTTCAGGCATTGGTGGAAGGATGAGGGGACGCAGCGGAAGGCGCTGATGAGGGCCTTCCGAAGATGGCGTTGTAGCTACTGGGGGCATCCACGATGACAAATCGACAGTTCCGGGACTGCCCCCCCCCAGGGTGACATGGAGTCCCACTCCTACCTCCTTCCTCTCCCCCGAGAACCCAAACAAGGGGCCATCTGAAGCCAGCACCCTCTTCGCCTCCACTTTCATCGCGTCGAACGCCTTCTTGAAGATGACGTTGACGGAGCTCCCATTGTCAATGAGGATCCTGGAGACGGTGAAATTCTCGATGACCGTCTGGATGACCAGCGCATCGCAGAAGGGATCCTCATGATTCGACATATCATTCCTTGAGAAAGTAATCTTCTCTTCTGGGGGTGGGGTTTGGGATGTGGAGTCAGCGCTCCGACGGTACATGGTGTGGAGACTCGCCTTTCGAGAAGCCTCAACCCCCACCCCCCATGGATCACTCCAATCCCTCCCCGGGTCTCGACGTCCACTCGGTCTTCACATCGATCCTCCTCCGCCCGAGGGAGGACCTCCTCGATCCTCACCTCCTGGCACCCCTGTTGCTGATATTACTCCCTGTTTTCTCTCATCTCGAGGAACTCCGGGCACGTGGTCGTGACGTGCACCTCTTCCTGGTGGAAGTCGCAGTAGGGCAACTCCACCCTAACTTCTCTCCTCCTCCTTCGCTCCGCTCACCTCCTCTCCCCTATGGCTATGACCATAACCTGATTTTGATCGGGGAGGGGAGGTCTTTGCGCTTGTCTCCAGCCCGGGGGGTGGAACTGATCCTGGCCCCCCTGGTGGCGGTCCCTTCCCTGGTAACCTCTCCGTGTCCCCTGGTCTTGCCAATCGGGCCTCCAGCCCAACCGACGGTCCGGCTCTTGACGCCCCCACCTGGGCTGCTGCTGCCCCTGAAGTTGCCGCTGTTCCCTCTGCCGGGGTTCGACTCTCCTCTCCTCCTGCCCCCTGCCGCTTCTCGGCTCCTGTTTCGTGGCCCACCTGGCCAACTTCCGGGCGAACTCCGGATTCGACGCCTCCCCGTCGACCTCTCTCGCCGCCCTCTCCATCAGCTCCTCGTAGGAGAGGGGCGACACTCTCTTCAGCTCCATCCTGAAAAAGCCCTGTTGCAACCCCAGGGTGAAGGTCATCATCAGGCTATGACCTGACATCTCCTGGACTTGGGTGACCTCCTCCTGTAATCGGTCGACGTAACTCCCCAACATCTCGTTCACTCCCTGCTTGATGTGCAACAGAGACTCCTTCCTCCTCTTCGAGGTGGTGAATCTCAACATGAACCCCCAACACAGGTCCTCGAAGCAGTAAATGGAGCTGGCCGGCAGCTGGTGAAACCACTCCCTCGCCTTCTCCTTGAGGGTGATGGCGAAGAGCCGACACTTGAAGCCATCCGACATCTGCCAGATCGAGACCACATCCTCAAACCACTGGACGTGCTGAATTGGGTCTCCCTTCCCGGTGTAGTAAGACATTTCGAGTTCCCTGAACCCTTCCGGAACTGGGGCGGAAGAAACCAGCTTGCTGAATGGGCTTCCTCCCCCCGCTGGACGAGCTGAAGGATCTCGCGCACCCATCTCGCCGAACCGGCCTCCGCTTGCCGAGCCGGGGAAGAGCACGCGCCCAGAGAGCTCACATCCCCTTGCTTCTTCGGCGACCTCCTTCCTAGCTCGTCTGTCGGGAGCGTCCTCGCCCAAAGACGGGGCGGCGACGATTGGGACAGCTGGAGTCGAGCACTCGGCCCGCGCGCCGAGTGCAAACTTGACGAGACTGAGTACCTCATGCCTGAAGTCTGCGAACATCCCCACCGTGGCCAGAGGTGGTGGGGGCGGCGAGTCGGACCTGTCTGAGCCTTGTCCTCCTGTCATCGAGCATGTCAAAGATTTTCTGTGCTGATCACTCTCCACGCTCACCGCACCAAAATTTTGAAACCGAAAACTCGGTCTCTTGTGGAGTTCACCCGTGGGGAAGGGGTGATCGCACACTTCTCTCCTGCAAGCCAAACGATAAAAAAGAAACTGACCCAAAGGCTCGGCGTGGAGGTCCCACCACACACCTGGAAGATCTTGGAGCGCTTCTTCTCCTTAGCCAAAGGCCGTGCTAAGGCTATCTCAGAAAGCGCTAGAAGACTGGAGAACTACTGATCATGCCATCTGAGGTACCCCTTGGGTCCTATTTATAGATTTCTGAAAACGGCCTGCAAATAGCCAACCTCCGCTGTTCCAAACAGCTATGTGCAGTTCAGGTTGGCCTGCCAACAGCGTAACTCCGCTGTTCTGAAAGGCTATGGGCAGGCCAGCGGGGACAAAATGGTAAAAAACATCATGGGTCGCTGGGCGAGTCCCCCCTAAAGCCTCTGCTCGCCTGGGGCGGCGAGTACGGGCTCAGCTGGCCCTGCTGGGCCTCGGCGAGTACGGGCCCAGCTGGCCTTACTCGCCGGCTTCACCTGGCGAGTGCGAGACTTTTGGCTCTATTCGCCCCTGATGATTCCACCTCGCCTGGGCGAGCTGAGAGCTGTCGAGCTCTGGCCCCTTGAGTGCTCGCGTGGGGCCAGGACTGCATGATCCTGCGGGTCGGCTCTTGAGAAATTGATCCCGACGAATGCTGAGTTCCGCTCGATGAACGCCGAGCTCCGTTCGACGAACTGAGTGGATTGAGCGGGCTTCTCTCAACGCCAAGGTAGAATGACGTTGAGTGTCTGAACTTCACTCAACGCTAAGGCAGAACGGCGTTGAGTGTCTGGACTTCACTCAGCGCTAAGGCAAAATGACGTTGAGTGTCTGGACTTCACTCAATGCTAAGGCAGAACGACGTTGAGTGTCTGGACTTCACTCAACGCTAAGGCAGAATGACGTTGAGTGTTTGGACTTCACTCAACGCTAAGGCATAACTGCGTTGAGTGTCTGGACTTCACTCAACGCTAAGGCAGAATGGCGTTGAGTGCCTGGACTTCACTCAACGCTAAGGCAGAATGGCGTTGAGTGTCTGGACTGGCTGGTACTCGCCGCCTCTACCTACCTCCTGGCGAGTACGGGCCCGACTGGCCCTACTCGCCTGCCACTAACCGGGCTCGCCTGGGCGAGCTGGGGGCTGCCGAGCTTTGGCCCCCCTTGGTGCTCGCCCGAGACTTGAGAAAAGAGAGCCGGCCGGTCTGGTTCCTGGCGACTCCACTCGTCGGATACGGGGTTGTACAGTGACATCACGATCAAATAGCTAGGGGCGACCAAGCAACACATGAGCGACGTCCATGGGAATGACATCGCAGCAGACCTTGTCCTGAAAGGACACGATAGTAATCGGGACCAAGCAACGCTGGGTGACCTGAATCGCCGTCTTGTCAACCCAGACGACACGATATGGGTGGGGGTGATGCTCCGCCTTCACCTGCCTACGGTCAAGCCCCTTCTGGGCCACGATGGTCACACAACTCCCGCTATCGATAGCTAGCTTGCAGGGGCCGCCCGCACTAGGAAAGTACGTGTAAAAGATGGTGGTGCGTCACCAGTCCTCATCCACACGTGGGGTGTGTAGGATGCGTCTAATCACTCCCACCTCTAACGATCGCTTGGCGTCACTCTCCCAACCTTCCTCGACTGTGGCCTTAACTTCCTCTGCGGCCTGCTCTTCGTCCTCTGAACCCTGCTCCTCAACTAGCAGGCTCCGCGTGGGGTACTGCGCCGCCACGTGTCCTCTGCCAGAACATCTAAAACACACAATGCCCCTAGATCGCTGGCCATCAGTGGCTATGACCTTGCCCTTCGCATCCGCGGGGATACATGAGGGTGCAGCCGGGGTGGTCTGGGGCGGAGCGGGTTTCCTAAAAGTCGAGGAATCAGTCCGCGAAGTGAACTGCCTCGTTTTAGACAATCAGAGGTACTGCTCGTACTCGAGGGAGAGCTGGAATATTTGATCAACAGTCTCCAAGCGGTGGGGAGTCAACTCTCTCCGAATATTGGAACGAAGGCCCGCCTTGAAACGAGAGGCAGTGACAATAAGTTCCTCTACAATGTCACTCCTAACGATCAACTCATCGAAGCGAGCCATGTACTCGGCGACGGTAAGTGTCCCATGCCGTAAATTTCATAGCTGCTCAAATAGCTGATCTCGGTATGATGCGGGGAGGTACTTCTCTCTCAGTCTCTCCATCTCATCCCATCTGGCGATGGGGTAGTAACCATCCCGCTCCAAGGCTCTCTCAACACTGATCCAAAATACCTTGGTTTGCCCGATCAACTTCATCTTCGCAAAGAGGGCACAACGCTCGTCACTCATGTTGTACCACTCGAAGTAGTGGTCCATGTACAAGAGCCAGTCGCTGAAGGCTTTCGGATCTTGACGACCATCAAATGAAGGAGCGTCGAGTCGGATGCGATGAGTGATGTCATGGTAGTGGCCTCCTCTTTGTGGGTATGGATAGTCCTCGAGATAATCATCATGGGCGTAGTCGTATCGAGCGGGTGGGGGACCACTCTCTCTCCGACCCGGGGGATAATATTCATCGTGGTGATGGTCATGACGACCGTGTGGGGGCACACGATCTCTGGGGTCAGGTTGAGGCCGATGTGGCACACAGTGCCTATCACGCTGTTGAGGAAGTCTATCCCGCGCCAGAACTTGCCTATGATCTATAGCAAAATTAGGATTTCGCCTTACCGGTGGAATCAGTGCTTGATGAGGAATATCGCGATGGTGACGGTCTGCGGGAGGCGGACCATCCCTCGGACGTTGCTCCCGACGTGGAGGAGCGTCATGGTCGTCCTCAAGTGACTCGTCACGCTGTGTCGGGGTGTCCCTGACATTCTCTAAGTGGTCTAGGCGAAGGTTCACCTCAGCAAGATCATGACGCACATCGTTGAACTGGGAACCTAAGGCGTCAAAACGGTCTAGGATAAGGCGCTGAAACTTAGCTAAAGCGGTGCCCGAATTCGAGCCCGTCGTTCGGTCGTCGGGTATTTGGGGTTCTACCATGTTTTCTCTAAATGTCATACCACTACAAAACATGCAAATGGTCTAACCTTCCTCTGATACCAAAATGATGTATTGTAGGCTAGTTGTGCTCGGAGACTACGACTCTAAGTGCTGGTGCGGAGGTGACACACTAATGCAACTCTAAATGTAATGTGACCGTCGGTGACGACGATAATTAAAATGAGCAATGAGAATTAAACACCACACAAATATTTGAAATAAAAGCAAGCAATTAATTTCAGCAATTAAGTAATGACTTCCTCTGCTCGGAGGGCCGAAGCAAACGTGCGGCGAATGATTCTTCCTGCAATTATTAGTATAATAAAACCAATTTCCACGCAACAATAATCTCAGCACAATACAATAGAACACAAAATGGTAATGTCAAATTCAAAAATACAATACCACAAACGCTCACAACGTAGAGGGCTGGACCGAGACACTGGAGAATTTGAAGGGCCGGATATGTAGACGGACGATCGGGGGGTGAACCCGGTGGTATGGCGACGGTGAGGTGGCTGCCCACGGTGGAAAAGAGGGGAAACGGGCCAGAAACGGAGACATCCGACCACTAGGGAATAGATCCGGGTGTAGGTGGATAAATCCAGTGTTTTGGCGGCGGATCCGGGCTACGAGATGATGAATATTGGGGAAAATGATGGATCAGGGGGTGGTAGCACTAGATCAAGATAGATCTAGAGTTTTCAGAGCGGTGGGAAGTTGATCCACGGAGGGGAAGGAGGAGTGGTCGGCTAGGGTAAAGGGGGCCTTGGAGGTGGCCGGTTTTGATGTGGGGTTGGACGGTGGGGCTGGGTGACTGGTAGTAAGGCCGGCGGCCTGTTCTGTGCTACCAGGCGGCGTCAGACGGGGGGGGGGGGGGGGGTGGAGCAGGGAAAAGGCCGGCTTGCTGGACTGCAGGCCGACGACTGTTTGGAGGTGGATTTTGGGGAATCCGGTGGCTGGGTATGGAGGAGAGGTGGAAAACGATGGTGGGGGTAGGGTGTACCTTGGGAAGGAGTTTGGCGGCCTAGGAGTCGTCACCTAGGGTTCCACGACATCGGCACCACGGTGGGATCGCTGGAATCCGAGAATGCTTCTACTCCAAATTCAACAATGAATCATTTCAGCGCTCATACCTCCTATTTATAAGAAAAACACGCTAGGGTTTCCCCATCAACGACTATGATTGGCCGGTGAGTTCGCCCTTAAAATACATCAAAAATAAACTGAAAAATATAAAGTAATATAGTATTTTGACTCGCGGCGACGTCCCGGACATAACCGCGGAGTCCGATCGGCGATCCGATCAAATCCTCCTGCGCGAATAAATGAATGTGGGTCCCGCCTTGCGGCGAACCCCTCCAGGTGCACGATCTGATGGATCCCCATCAGTTCGTAACATCTCGAGTATTTATGCGATCACGACATCAACAAATCTGAATATGCCTAAATCTCTATTTGGGTATGAAAACTCCGAATGGAGCCAGTTTTGGTAAAATGGAATCGGCTGTTAGACTAAGAACATCAAAATACCTATGAATCAATATATTAATTACTGAAATCAGCCCTCATATGAAAAAAACGTGTAAATTGGCAAAAACATTAGGAATTTGGGGAAACAGAGATCAAAATTGGATCCAGAATTTCGAAAAACCCCAAGACAGATATTTTTCGTAATTTTTCTGAGGCCCCGAGGGGCCCAAAATACCCCAAAAAGAGCGGCCGCCAACAACAATGACGGTCGGCGGCAGTGCCGCCCAGCAGCAGCACCTTTTGCCACACGACGACCGTGCCACGCGCACCCGGCGCATGGCAGGCAACGCAGGCCGCACGTCGCTTTACAATGGCCTGTGGTGCGTGTTGGTTGCGTGTGGCCAACACACACATGTCTGGATGGGCGCCAGCACAGGCCACAACGGGCTAATCTGACAAGTTGAGTTGTTTTTGCATTTTCTAGGAGCTACAAGGTTCTGATTTCAGTCTTTTTAAAGCTATTATAAATATAGATCCCATGGAAGTTTCATTTTATTCAGATTTCTTTCCATGTTCTAGAAAACTTAGAAGTAGAGAGAGAAAGTTTCAGATTGCTGCCGAACCTTTGGGGAAAGTTCAAGAAAAATTTGGGAGTAAGTTTGTGGCCTCAATTTGTGTCAAATATTTCCCCAGTACTTTGAAAGTGGTGCCTTTACATTTATTTCCGTGCTACATAGTATATAATGATTTTCCTCACTGCTCAACCACCTCCATGGTCGTGGGTACCCAAAAATATTTAGCAGGCTGATGAGCATCTTTGCCTTTTGACATCTAAAAGAATAATACAAATATATATATATATTTATATGTATATATATATGTGTGTGTGTGTGTATATATGCAAATAGAGTTATGTAACGAAAACGATTAATTAGATAAACACATAAACATATATATATATTTTTGTTTTTTTAAAGTAGATCTATTTATAGAAAAATAACTCATTTATTTAACTCTTGCAGTACGCCAATAGGCCTAACCGGAGGCTCTCTTACCTTTACAGGTCAAATTGAACCAAACCGTCATGCAGTGAGTGAGTACGCAAAATATGCGTGCCACTCCCACATTATAAGTCCAATGACAAGACTGCAATGTAATCTTGAGGACACAATACAGTTTAACAACTTGTAGGTGGCTAAACCCGCCAAAAGGGAATGCTACTCTCTAAATGTTTCTCCCTCAGTTTATAGGGGACTCGGGTAAAATGAGCTGAATACTGGGCTAGCTTATTAGTTCACGTAGTCGCACAACATTATCATTTTTCCTAATATTGTGCGTATTCCATCAACACATCTCGAATTATTATCGTTTTTCTTACACAAATCGATCAAATATGCACAAATCAGTTAGGCCGTAAAAATCCCTCATATGACTGATTTATAATATCGATCGGACCACGATAATTGCCCATGTGTAATTATTCCCCTATTATTGATATTTTAACATGATAATTAGCACATGTTTATGCTATCATTATGCATGCAATCTTAAACTTGGGGCTCTTTATCACTTGAACACAAACGACTCTTCGTCATACTTATCACAATTATTTTGGCAGCATTTAGGCATACAAATTACCCACAAATACTCTGAAATACTAAAACCTGTGTAAGTTTGTGTTATTTTTAACATATCTTGATATTCACTCTCCCAATTTTGAATTCTGAACCCCATTTTAGTAAAACTGGCACTTCAACTGTATTTTGACAGTATCTCAGCAGTACTCTGGCGATGCGGCTGACAATTGATTGCGCGTTGGTAGAAATATCTTTAAAATATGTTCATTTCTTGTTCTTGATCCGTGTACCAAAAAAAAATCTTTAATAACATTATTGTTTTCCTCACGTTAACTTGAGCTTATAGGGTCAGAATGTGACAATATCCACTGATATCTACAACATTGTTAGAAATAATTATAGATAATTTTGAAATGAAGTTCTCAATATACCGTTCATATATGGAAAGCAGCTTATTAATGGAAACATATGGTGTTTATTAGGTTAATGGAGAAATATCACCTACATTGCAGAAAGGCAGGATGCACAAACTCAAAAGTTGGGGTGTTAAAACTTGTAGAAAATAAAAGGCGAATCTTGTATATACTTCTTCATTCTTAAAATACAAGAGAGAATACAAAAATATAGGAGAAGAGAAAGAGAAAGAATCCTATGCAGGAGATGTGAGACTAAAGGAGAAAAGAGAAATGGGCCTTTACATTATTTTTCCCTATATCATCTAACACTCCCCCGCAAGCTGGAGCGTATAAGTCGTATGCACCAAGATTGGACAATAACTGGTAATACAACTTGCGAGGCAATGCCTTGGTAAGGGCATCAGCAACTTGCCCAGAGGCAGGAACATGTTCAAGCTTTAGCTCCTTTGCTTGAACCTTTTCTCGAACGAAGTGATAATCAATCTCAATATGTTTAGTCCTTTCATGGAACACAAGATTCTTTGCAATGTGTATTGCAGTTTGACTGCCACAGAACAGTCTTGATTGTGAGGACCGTTTTACTCCCAAGTCCATCAGAAGACTTTCAAGGCAGGTTATTTCAGATGTAACAGCCGCCATCGCATGGTACTCAGTCTCAGCAGATGAGCGAACAACCACCGTCTGCTTCTTACTTCGCCATGTGATAAGATTTCCTCCAACGTATGTACAGAACCCAGTAGTTAAACGTCGATCATCCAACGAGCCCGCATAATCTGCATCCTAGTATGCAATAAGAAAAAGGGAGGAAGATGGCTTGTACACAAGTCCTTGCCCAGGGGAAGTCTTCAGGTACCTAAGGATGCGTTCCACTGCCTTGAGGTGAGAGACCCGTGGGGTATGCATAAACCGACTGACCATACCAACCACAAATGATATGTCAGGTCTTGTAACTATTAGATATATCAGTTTTCCCACAAGATGACGATAGTATTCCTGGTTCGCAAGAAGAGAATCATTCTCAAATCCCTGAGCACACAACATGTGGTTGACTTCCATCGTGGTTTCCGCAGGTTTGCAATCCGAGAGGCCAGCATCTTGGAGAAAGTCAATACAATACTTACGCTGGGATAAGACGAGGCCATCAAGTCGTCGTGCTACTTCTAGTCCAAGAAAATAGCGAAGATTGCCCAGATCTTTGATTTGAAAGATAGAGTTTAAATGTTGCTTCACATGGTGTATCCCAGCTGAATCATCACCAGTGATAAGAATATCGTCCACGTAGACCAGAAGTATTATAGTCCCAGTTGATTGGTGACGAGTGAAGAGAGAGGAATCTGTCGAGCTTTGTTTGAAGCTAACCTCACGAACGGCCTTGTTGAACTTTCCAAATCACGCCCGTGGAGATTGTTTGAGACCATAAATAGACTTGCGAAGTAGACATACCCGAGTCTCTCCCGTGGTCTCAACCCCGGGTGGTTGATTCATGTACACCGTTTCAAGAAGATCGCCATTCAAGAAAGCATTCTTGACATTTAGCTAATGGAGGGGCCACTGACGATGAACATCTAAGGAGAGAAGGATCCGAACCGAATTTAATTTTGCGACCGGGGAGAAAGTTTCCTCATAATCAAGACCGTACTGTTAGGTAAAGCCCCGGGCCACAAGCCGAGCCTTTAAGCGATCAACTATCCCATCCGCGACATGTTTGATAGTGAAGATCCACTTGCAGCTAACGCAACTGTGACCAGAAGGAAGGGGCACAAGATCCCAAGTGTGATTACCCCACAGAGCCGTCATCTCTTCATCCATGACGGCGCGCCACCGCGGATGCCGGAGAGCTTCCTGCACAGAGTTAGGTATAAAAATAGAGGAGAGAGAGAGCAAAGGTAAGAAGAGGCGGAGAGATCCGATTTAGAGAGACATAATTGGCCATGAGATGTGCCGTCGAGGAGGATGCCGGATCAACAGGCCCCGAGATCACACCGGTAGAGGGAAGCTGTTGCAGGGCATCTGGACGTGGAGGACGACGAGTGTACACTTGAATAACAGGTGGTTTGGAGGGGACTGGTGGTGTTGGGCGGTTCAGAATGATAGGAGATATGGACTGATGGGGTAGAGGGGTAGGGAGAAGTGGTGGTAGTGGAGATGTTATGGGTACGGAGAGCCGAGGTAGAGAAGGAGGAAGAAGGGGATCAAAAGGACTGGTGTGATATGGTTGGTCTTCATGGAAGAAGACATCAACAGACACAATCATCTTACCAGTGGTAGGATCAAAACAGACATATCTCTTCTGAGTGCCGGAGTAGCCAACAAACATCGCCTTGGTAGCCCTAGGGGCTAGCTTGTCAGTGTAGGGACCAAGGTGATAAACATAACAAGTACATCCAAACACACGATGTGTGAGAGAGAAAAGAGTTGTGGACAGATAAAGGAGAGTGATGGGTGCCATAAAGTTGAGGATGGATGATGACATACGATTGATGAGGTGACAAGCTGTAGAAACGACAAAGTTCCAATAAAGAGGAGGAACTTGCATTTGGATCATAAGAGATCTAGCCACATCAAGGAGGTGACGATTTTTCCGTTCCGCTATGCCATTCTGTTGAGGGGTATAAGCACACAACCTGATGTAGAATACCGAACTCAGCGCAGAGATTGGAGAAGGTGCGACCAGTGTACTCGCGAGCATTGTCTGTGCTAATTGTTTTGACACAA
This sequence comes from Platanthera guangdongensis, assembly GCA_039583875.1. Lineage (NCBI taxonomy): Eukaryota > Viridiplantae > Streptophyta > Magnoliopsida > Asparagales > Orchidaceae > Platanthera > Platanthera guangdongensis. Next base: position 226,032,131 of record CM077158.1, read on the forward strand.
GTAGAAAATTGAGCGCGAGTTTCCGTTAGAAACGTACGGAATGTAGTTGTGAGTTCAATTCGATCACGAAGTAAATACATCCAGGTTACTCGCGAGTAATCATCGATAAATGTAACAAAATATCGGTAACCAAAAACACTCGAGACATTATAAGACCCCCAGATATCAGAATGTATTAAGGATAAAGGAGCATCGCTCGAAGGGAAAGATACACGGTGTTGCTTGCCGAAAATACACGATTCACAAAAAAACTCTTGAAGAGAAATAGTGGGAAGAGCTTTCTTGAGAATCGGAAGGGGGGCATGTCCTAGATGACGATGCCAATCGGTTGTGGGGACAATGGTGAGAGCAGTGAGAGAAACGTCGAGGAGATAGAGCCCGTTAGACAGTCGCCCTCTACCAAGAATAGTCCGCGTTTGTTGATCCTGCACAACAAATGAAGATCGTGAGAAAGTAACGCAATAATCAATATCTTGTGTAAGACGACTAACAAAAAGAAGATTAAACAGAGAGCCCGAAACATGAAGAACCGAGGATAAGAAGATGGAAGAAGTAAGAGACAGATTGACAGTGCCAGAAATCGGGATCGAGTCACCATTAGCCACAGTGATGTTCTTGGGGAAAGGAGAATCTAAATATTGAGGCGACTGTCGTGGAGAGAGATGATGTGTAGCACCCGAGTCCACAATCCAGTGAGAGCTGTGCGAGAGGCAAGATATACCTTCATTGGAGATCGAGACGACGGAGCCAGAGGAGCGACTAACTGCTCCTTGAAACGGTTGGAGTTGAGCCCGTAATGCAACAATATCATCACTAGTTTTGGAGGGAGGTGAGGGAGCGACCGTTGCAGTAAGATGAGGAGGCAGACCATGTTTGCGGTAGCAGGTTGCCTCCAGATGGCCATCCCTGCCGCAGTAAGAGCACTTAAAGAGAGTTCGACCACCGCGACCGCGTCCCCGAGACCGGCAACCACCACGAGCCGGTGGACCACGAGTAGATGAAGCGAGAGTGGCCACGGGCGGCTGAAGGAGAGCGGGAGATGAAGTCGGAACATCCGGAGGTGGAGTAACCTTTAGGAGCATTGAGCACACATCCGAGAGGGATGGAGTAACAACGGATGATAGAACATGAGCGCGGACACTATGAAGATGTGAGGGGACACGCGCCATCATCATAACAATCCTCACTGCCTCCTTCTGCTGCCGTTGAGTTACCAAGTCCGTAGTGGGAGGATGATGCTGGATCCAAGCCTCAACATGAGTTTTAGCCCGCGCAACAAAGGAGGTAAGGTCTCCAGTAACTCCTGCGTCAAGAGACTGAAGATCAGTAAGAATGTCAAACAACTGCCGAAGACTGCCCTTCCCAGAGTAGAGAGAATGAATATCAGTCCACATAGCATGAACGATCCTCATGGTACATAGCCATACGATAGGACTCGGTGTCTAGAGAATTGAGAAGCCAAGATTGAATTCGTCTGTCGTCACGCATCCACTCATCAGTGGGTGCAATGAGTGGAGTCTTGGTAAGATGATGGAGACCTTTAGTTTGTAGTATACGCCGAACAAAGTGTACCAATTCCACAAAGTTTTGTTTTCCACGAAGAGAAATATTGGTAATGCGCAGCTCATCTCGAAGATCAGAAGGAGCAGCACGAGGATAGCCTGAGGGAGGAGTAGAATCAGCAGCAGTGGTGTAATCAGAAGCCATATCCCTGGGCGGCTAGGCACAATAACTGGGCGGTTAGAAGCACGCGGCTAGCCGGTCAACACCAGCGGCTTAGAAGGGCAGAGGGGGGGTGAGACGAAGCCGAAGAGAAGAAGTCGCGGAGAGTGGAAGTCGCAGCGAGTAGAAGAAGCCGCTGCGGGTAGAGGAATCCACGGAGAGAAGAGATAACCGCCGCGAGTAGAAGAAGTGGCCGCGAGTAGAAGAGGTCGCCGCGAGTAGAAGAAGTCGCCGCGGATAGAGAAATCCTCGAAGAGAAGAGGTGGCCGCTGCAGGTGAAAGAAGTCTCCGCGGGTAGAAGAAGTCGCGAGGAGAAGCAGGTAGCGACAAGAAGAGGCCGCTGGAGAAACGAAGAAGAAGCAGGCAGCGGAAGAGGCAGGCGAAAGCTAGTCTCCACAGAGAGAATAAGAAGACAAACCGAGATGGTCAGACCGGCCAGCAAATCGAAAGAGCAGACTGCGCGGTTACAACAGGTGGAAAGCAACTGCAGACCGTGCGGTTAAGCAATAGACCACATCAAAGGCGGAGGCTGAACAGTTTAGGAGCAGACCACAACGGTAAGAGAACGCAGAGACGGTTAGAAGAAAAACTAACCGAACGGAGTGGGGTCCATGAGTCAGAGGGAGGAAGACTATAAAAGGGGGACAGAGAAGGGGAGAGAGGTGGATCCACAAGAGATAAGAAAGAGGCGGGTAGATAGGAGGGAAGCCACAACAACAAGCGGTAAGGCAGAAGATCAAGCTGCCCGGTCAAAAAGAGAAACCGAGCGGTTAGAGACAGGCCGGACCGATTCGCTCTGATACCATGTAGAAACAAAGGGCGAATCTTGTATATACTTCTTCGTTCTTAAAATACAAGAGAGAATACAAATATATAGTAGAAGAGAAGGAGAAAATCCTATACAAGAGATGTGAGACTAAAGGAGAAATGAGCCTATAAATGGGCTTTTACATTATTTTTCCCTATATCATCTAACAAAACTAATAGCACTCATCTTGAAGAGTACAATAATATTTTAAGGTTCAACATGACCTTTTTATTATTTCTCTTCTACTCTTTCTGACACTGTACAACCTTGGGATTGCGGGAGGCGGCTCAAATAGCAGCGTTGAGAAGGTGGAGAGAGGAACTGTAGAGGCGAGCGGAACCATGGGGTCCACTCGCCGGGGCGAGACATGGAACATCAGAGTTGGCGAGGTGGCTCTCGCCTCGCGGGTTGGCTTGCGTGGCAAGACCAATATCGCAGGGCGGGAGACTCGCGAAATGAGCAGGTAGGCCCGTCTCGCCCGCTGGCCAATTTCTCACTCGCCGTATGAGGAAAAATGTGTTTTTACCTTCCTACCCCCAAGGGGGATTTTACTCTTCTACCCCAGGTAATTTTACCCTTTTGTGCTTGGTGGTCTGCGTATAGCCCTTCAGAACAGCGGAGTTTGGCTGTTGGCAGACCCAGCCCAGGGTATTTTGGTAATTTCAGGTCGGTTCAGTTTGGTTATTGGCAGGTCAAACTCAGAGGCCTATAAATAGACCGATAAGGTGCATTGAAAAGGTTGTTGACCCTTTTTATCTTTTTCCTCTAAGACACCTAGCTCAGCACTGGCTAGGGAGGGAGAGAACTTCTGATTCTTCCGGGTAAGAGGTGGGACCTCCGAGCTGAGACCCTCGGTCTGTTTCTGGTTCTGACTCACGTCGAGAGGGCGGTTTGAGAAGAGTAGGTGTGATCTGCAACTTCAGGTCCGAACTGTAGGTGAAGTCGGGTTACTGGCTTCAACAGACACCATCCATCCCCACACTAATTTGACTCAAAAGTTGGGGTGTTAAATCTAATAGTACCAATCTTGAAGAGTACAATAATATTTTAAGGTTCATCAAGGCCTTTTTATTACTTTTACCCTGCTCTTTCTCACACCATCCATTCCCACAATAATTTGTTGGTTAATACTGGTAAGTGGTTGGCCAGACTCAAATTTATTAAAAAAGGTTAACTAATAGAGTTAGGCTAAGAAATTCATGATAAAAACTGTGAAGTATCTAGCTTTATGGATGACATCTTGTATAACCAATGCATCACATCACATGCCCTAATGTAGTTCTAAACAATGTTCCAGGGAGATCCTAGTTGAATTCATGCCCACTGTAAAGGCCCACTGTGAATGCCCATTTTTTAAGTTGAATTAAAGCCCACTGTGAATGCCCACCGTGAAGGTTCATGTTTCTTCTTATTATTATTTTTAGTCTCACGTTTCTAATATTAGTTTTGAGTTCTCCTCCCTTTGTGTATATATAGAGGTGTTATGTAATGTTTATTCTTTAGATTGAAAGTAATATTTTTTTCCTGATCTCAACTTGGTTTCAGAGCAAGTTGATTTTTTAACTGCTCTTTTTTTTCTTCCGATGATTACCTTGCACGGCCTGTGAGGTCCTACATCTGATTGTGAGCTCCAACAACTTTCGGCTCCTGCACCGTTCAACAACAATTGCTCCTCTACCGAGCTCTTTATAGTTTTTCATGTGGGCGCCCCACCATTTTGTTGACACCAATGTTCCTGCGAGCTCCTGCAATCTCTGCTTACATGCGAGTTCCCGCGAGCTTTGCCTACGTATGATTGTCTACGAGTTTTCTGATCTCTGCTTTGCTTGCTCTGCGATCTATGCTTTGCATGTTTTGCGAACTCCTGCGATCAAATTCTGCGAGTTTAGCGAGTTATGTCGACCTTGCTGCCTTGGCACGAAGTCCCGTTGTAAACTCAACCTTCCCGCGAGATCTGACGACTTTGCTACCTTGTCGCGAAGAACTACACGCTCCTGTTGGCCTTGCTGCCTCGACGTGCAGTTCTGCGAGCTCCCTCTGACCTCACTACGAGCTTTGCCATACCTTCCATCTAGCTCTGCTCTCGTGTGCTCCTTCTCTTAAGCACCATTCTCGTGTGCTCCATTCCCACGAGTTCTCTTCCATTTGCATTGTTTGTTCCTGCAAGCTTCTATTTGCAGCAAGCTCCTTCCCGCGTGCTTCGATTTGTAGATTGGACTATTTAGATGGCAAATTCCTTAAATTATAGTGTTCAGACCCCCTCTCCTTTAACGAACCCTCCTATAATGATTATCTCCTCACACATGGTTCTTCGTACTCCTTTTTGGACTTCCACTGTGCGGAATGGTTCCAATTATCTTGAATAGTCCTGGGCGGCGCAACATGTCATCCACAATCATCAACTTTATTGGTATATTGATGAGACCATTGCTTCATCTCCTAGCACTGATCCCTCATGGAGTAAGTCGATGCAAATAATTCTATTGTAGCCTCGTTTCTTTTCCACTCAATGTATCCTTGGTCTAATCATAGTTGCATTCTTATAGACTCTGCCTTTGAGATTTGCACTCAGGCTCGTTAAACTTACTCTTAAATTGGTAGCTCTATCTAAGTGAATGAGCTCACTATGCTCTCTTTTGAACTCAAACTAAACTTCTCTAGTGTTGCTGCCTTAGTTATTAAAGGCTTACGACACTGCAAAGCAAATGAGTCTTGAATCCTTGGCAAAAAACCCCAGTTGCAAGACCGAAGGCACAAGTCCCAAGGCGCAAGACCCAAGGCTCAAGCACAAGACCCAAGGTGCAAGCGCAAGACTTAAGGCGCAAGACCCAAGGCGCAAGACCCAAGGCGCAAGAGTGCAACTAGCGAGGGCAAGGAACAACCACATGCATTTTAAATAATCAACATCAAACATCAGTTCATTTTCTTGATTAGATTTTTCGGCTCTGTTTGGGACAAGCTTATGTTGATGAATCAACTGCTGATTGAAAAGTAATGTTTGAATAGAAATATTATAAAAGCAATGATGAATAAGTAGCAGACTGTTTGGATAGTTTCATTAGTCATAATCTAAAATTTCATTCATTCATAAGAGTATGTTTGTTTGGGCGTGCTTTTTTTTTTCTCGTCCGGACACGTTTTTTCGCTCAGACACGATTTTTTCGCCCAAACACGATTTTTTCTCCCTAGAGTGTTTTTTCGCCCGGGTGCGGTTTTTTTTCGCTCGGGCGCGAATTTGTTGCCCGAGAGGGATGTTTTCGCCCAGGCGGGATGTTTTCGCCCGAGCGCAATTTTTTCTCCTGAGTGTTTTTTTTCGCCCGGGCGCTAATTTTTTTCCCGAGGGCGGATTTTTCACCCGGGAGCGAATTTTTCGCCAGGGCTCCAATTTTTCGCCCGAGCGCTAATTTTTCGCCCCGACGCGATATTTCGTACGAGCGTAATATTTTTGTCCGAAAGTGAAAAAATGTGTTTGAGCTAAAAAAATCGAGTCATGGCGAAAAAAAAACATGCTTGGGCGAAAAACTCGTGCCAGACCGAAGAAATTGCATCGGGTCGAAAAGATTGGGCCCGGTCGAAAAAATCGGGCCCGGGCGAAAAAATCGCTCCCGGGCGAAAAAATCGCGCCCGTGCAAAAAAATCGCGCCGGGGAAAAAATCGAGCACGGGCGAAAAAATCGCCCCCGGGCTTTGCGCAGGGGCAAAAAGATCACGCCCGGACGAAAAAATCGTGCCCGGGCGAAAAAACCGCGTCTGGGCAAAAAATTCACGTGCGTTCGATAAATTCGCGCGCTGGCAAAAAGATATCGCCCGTGCAAAAAAATCACGTTCGGGCGAAAAAATCATGCCTGGACAAAAAAATCATTCCTATGGCTTTATTAAGAGAAGCACATATAAAATGACATAAGCTGGACCCGAATAGTTTATGAAAAATCAGCTTATCATCAATTTTAAGATACGTGATTTTCTATAAGCTGCACAAACAAATAGCTGTGAAATTTCGATTGCGTTTTGAATTGAGATTATTCATCACCATACGCTGTCCCAAACTGAGCCTTCATCTATTCTACCCATTAATCCATCTATTACTATCATTTATCTATCTTAAAAAATAGAATCAATGTGGTCATTCGCATCATATTTAAGTCTCAACGCTCGATTATGTTTCATAAACACTAATTCATGTGAAAATTATCGAGTTCTTATATATTTCTCTTTAAAAATTACAATAGAAATCTCACCCAGACGCGACTTTTATGCTCCAAAAATGCAAACCTTTGAGCCTGGCGAGCCTTGAGCCTTAGAAGCGCCTTTTCAATATAAATTACAGCCTACTTCTCTGGGTTCAAACGCCTATATCAAGAACCTGACTAATTTGAGGACTTCTCTCCAACATGCACAATCAACGCTCGTGCTTTGAAAACTAAGGAGGATCACTGCTGTCTCCATGCCTTCCTTATGAGCCTCACTATAGTGTTTGATACTGTTTACATGCATGTCTTGAACCGCCAACCTATTCTCTTTTTTGGAAGCATTCAACATGGTATTGGGGGATGAGGATCGTCGACGCTCTCTCAATTTCGACAGTGTGCCTGATTGTTTCGCCCTTACTGACATTGTCCGAGGCCGTTCTTCCATTCCACCTGTTTAGATGAGCGATCACTGGGGAAAATAAGGTCATGTATGAGACTCTTGCTTTCTCCTATATCCCCACTTTGTTCCTTTTCTAAAAGTTAATAATAACCATTAGCGTGGGTCCTCACCAACCCAACCCTCCTTATGCTGCTAATGCTATTGAAGCCAGTACTGGTAAGCTCTCAGGGCAACTCTTCCATCCTTTACTTTACTACCTCCAGTAAAGCTCATAATCTGCTTCCGGTATCCGGTCTTAGCGGATCATCAATTTTGGTGCAACTAAACACATGACCACGACATTGTCAAAATTTACCTCATACACCTCTCTCGAGTTGTGATAACGTTATCAACACCAATGATTCTTTTTCTTCCATTGCTGTCGAGGGACCATCTTATGTTCCTCTGCCACGCCCTCACATTAGTTTTACATATTCCTATATTTTCTCGAAATTACTGTCCGTTGGTCGATTGACCACATCCTTAAACTGTTCAATAACCTTCCTACCCGATGGTTTTATTTTTCAGAATCTGGGAAGAAAGCAGCGTATTGACGGTGGTAGAAACTATGAACTGTGGGGGACCTGTACATCTTGGACCATCACACTCATAAGCTCTTTCCAGTGCTCATATTCCCTCTTCTGCGGATGTGCGACAATGACATCAATGTCTTGTACACCCCTCCACCAGGGTATCTTCTCAAGATGTTTCCTATATTTTCTAACTTTGTGAGCAATTTTGTTTTTGATGTTTGCGAACTTTCTAAATATGTATGACAGTCAAACTCATTTATCATTTCTTTGCATATTTTCTTTTGATGTTATTCATATAAATGTTTGGAGGCCTCCTGTACAATCTTTATCTGGACATCATTTTTTGTGACATTTTTTAACTATTTTTCTTGCTCTACTTGGGTGCACTTATTAAAATGAAAGAGTGACTTTCTTGATTGCTTTCAACTCTCTCACAAAATAGTGGTCACTCATTTTGGCAATACTATCGTGGAGGTGATAATTGAGGGCGGGGGACGACCGTGATGTATTTGGACAATATCTTGCTGATCATGACATACTCCATCAAGTCACGTGCACCCATATCTCCACCCAAAATGCTGTTGCTGATTGCAAGAACAAACATCTTTTCAAAGTCACGCAGTGCTTTCTTATTACAATAATATCCCCAAATTCTATTTGGGGAAAAGCTGACCTCATTGCTTACCTCATAAATCGCCTTCCGCTCAGTACTTTGCAATGTCTCCCCTATCTCTTGTTTCAGATGTGTTACTCACACATCTCATCTCTCTCGTGTGTTTGGATGTGTCTGTCTTGTCCATGTTCATCAACACAATCGTGATAAACTGGATGCATGTTCCCACAAATGTATTTTCATTGACTACTCCACTATGAAATGCTATCATTGCTATCACCCTTCCTCTCGACGATGTTTTTGCACCATAAACGTTACTTTTTGTGAAGGGGAGCAATTCTTTTGCTCTCGTTAGGGGGAGAGTAACACTTATAGTCTTCCTTTCCTCATTGTGGCATAGTATATTCCTTCCACTATTCCAATCACCACGTCCACTTCTTTCCTCACCTCAACTTCTGGTGTCGCTAGGAGGCTTATTCCTCCTCTTTCTCAAGTATATCAGAATGTAACAATGGTGTTGAGATGGCACAAACCTATGTAATTCCCCCACATCAGATACAAGCTTCTGAACCAGGTCTTGACAAGGATCTCCATCGACCTCTCTTACATTTGAAGAGTAAGCGACCATTGTAAAATGCCATATTGACAATTATATCTCATATCACAATTTGTCCCAGACACATAAAATTTTGGTAGGAAGTGATAGATATACTATAATGTAGAAAGACAATGGAGGAAGAGATGTCTGCATTAGAGAAGAACCGGACTTGAGAATTATCTCCTCTCCTACCTAGAAAAAACCCGTAGGCTCAAAATGATTATTCTCTGTCAAACATAATCAAGAAGGGATCGTAGAGAGATACAAAACGCAACTAGTTGCTTAGGGATATACTTAAAACTCCCGTCGACTATCATGAAATATTCGTGTCGGCTGCCAAGATGGATTCCGTCCACATTATTTTATCATGTGTTGCATACCTAGGATGAGACCTACAACAAGTAGACGTACCTTTTTTACATAGCAGTCTTGCGAGGAGGTATACATGAAGTTTCGCCGAGTTTTTAAAAAAACATGATTAATAGTAAAAGCCCATCAACTTAAAAAAATTCTGTGATTTGAAGCAGTCTCTCAGAGCATGGTTTGAAAAGTTTCAAAATGCTAGACTCTGTTGGGATACAAACATGATCACTCTGATCATACTCTCTTTGTTAAGAAGAAAGCAAAGAAAGTGACCATTCTGATTGCATATGTCAACGATATCATGATCATATGAAATGATTTGGCAGAAATCATGTGGCTTAAAGCACGCCTGTGCAGGGAGTTCGAAGTCAAGGACCCAAGAAAGTTGAAATATTTCTTAGGAATTGAAGTTGCACGATTAGACCATGGAATCTTCATTTCTCACAATAAATCTGTCCTGGATCTCCTAGAAGAGACAAAATGCTTGGTTGTGCACCAACAAATACCCCAATAGAAGCAAATTGTAAAATCGATGATGACAAGGATGGTGAGAAAGTGAACTCCACTGGCTACCAAAGATTGTGGGAAAGTTTATTAACCTCACACACTTGTCCTGATATCACGTATGCAGTTGGAATCCTGAGCAAATACACACATTCTACCAGATTGTAACATCAAGAAGCTGCAATACGGGCATTATTAAAGTTTTCGAATGCAGAATTCTATTCTCCCAGAACAAGCATGTATGTATTAAAGTATATGTTGGTGTTGATTGGACTGGAAGTCAAGATGACCTGAAATTAATCACTAAATATTGCTCCTTTGTTGGGGGGAATCTCATAACTTGGAGAAGTAACAAACTGTGGTAGCAAGTCCAGTGCATAAGCAAAATCTAGAGCAATGTCACAAGGGTTATGCGAGGGACTATGATTTTAGTCTGTAATGCAGGATCTGGGGCTACAAAATGGAAAACTCATGTCTATATTTCGACAATCTATGTTATTAAAGGCACGCCTCATGCGTGCCTAAGGATCAAGGCTCTCAAGCTCATAGGTTTGCGCCTCCGTGCGCCTTATTTGTGCCTTTGGAATATAAAAGGCTTGCACAAGTGAGATTTTTATTGTAAATTTTCTTCTTCAAAAATTAATAAAAAAATATGAGTTAAAGATATGCGAGCAGAGCAAAGATTCTGCAAGTACTAAAAATTCTTTTATTGATTTAGTGCATGTGAAAAAGAATTTTGAGTTGAGACTTAGATTTGATGAAAGTGACCACATTGATTTTATTTTTTAAGAGATATAAACGATAGTAATGAATGATTAATTAGTAGACTAGATGAATAATTTGATCGAGAAGGTGAAATGATTTTTGATGCTAATTATTTAATATGGATGTGGTTGTGCCCTGCCTTCGTCGGTCCCACGACTACATCTTGAGCCTTGCTCCTAGGCTCCAAGACCCCTTTACGTCTTGGTACGCCTTGCGTCTTTAATAACTAAGGCAACAATACAACTATCAACATTGCTTATAATCCCGTTCAACACGATTGATCAAAACATGTTGAAATTGACAGACATTTCATCAATCATCACCTGGGGAAATAAGCTACACACCGTTCGTTCAAAATCAAGATTAGCTGATAGATATTTTTATAAAGAGCCTAAGTTGTGCCACTTTCATTGATAATATCTCCAAGCTGAGAATGATCAACATATACCCCCGTTTTGAGGGGGAGATTTGAATTAAAACTTACTGTAAAGGTCCACTGTAAAGACCTATGTTCTAAATTGAATTAAAGTCCATTGTAAAGGCCCACTGTAAAGATCTATGTTTTTTTTATTGTTTTTAGGGTATGCTACAGATTTGCCGCGGAGCAATGCGTCGTCGCCCGATCGCGATCGCATTGATATCCATGACAAATCTGCGGATTTACCATGCATCTGGAAGGCGGCAGGACGACCGCATTCCCCTTGAAATGGGTGACGGTCTCGATCGCACGAATCCTGGATCCATGCTGCGGGAAATCCACCACACCAAACCCCTGAGTTCCACACCTCTAATATTAGCTTGAGTTTTCCTCCCTTTGTGTATATATAGAGGTGTCATCTAATATACATTCTTTAGATTAAAATAATATTTTCTTCTTGATCTCAACTATCATAACGTGAACTAGACTATTATTTCTCCTGTCATATCAATTGCAATAGTTGCAATTACCTTAACAATCTCGTTATATTCAGGGGAGGATCCATGAATTTCAATAGGGGGGGGGAGGCAAAAGAGGCGGAGGGATAGCCAGCAAGGCCGGTAGAACAGAGGTCGGTGGAAATATGAAGGGTCGCGACATTGGTGCGGCTTGGGGAGAAAGTTATGGGCCGACTAATGGATCCACATGGTTTACCAAATGGGTCTGGGCTCAATGGAACGAGCAGCGAGCGCCTCGAGAATAAACAACAGGCGTGCTGAGGGCAGATGACCTAGGGTTCATAAAAGGCCTCTCTTTCCTGTGCTGTCAGCATGGATGACACATGCAAGTTGTTGGGCGGATTCGATCATCAAGAATTTCGTGAGGAGCGAGCAGGTGCTGCTGGTAGGGCGCTGAAAGGGGAGATTGATGGAGGCTTCAGCTGTGGCTGGGGACAGTGGGACAACAAGCAGACAAAAACCGAATTACGAGCGCTGTTACTTTTCCTTGACAAGCGTGTCGCTTACCAAATGGATGTCTTCATCAACGGCGATAGAGATCGTGGTGGAGATAAAGACGACAAATGCAGGGAACAGACACGTCGAGCTTGTTAGGAGGCCTCAGAGTGCTTGCTGGAGACAATGCAAATGTTGTTGTTCTCGTCTACTTTCGTAGAGGCCGCTGCACGCTTTCGGGAACCAAAGAACTAGGGCGGATCAAAATTGCAGCAGCTTCATAAAAGGGGGCCATGGATCGTCTTCCTCCTGTAAAAAAAACTTGAAGGCCTCCATCTTATCAGAGTCATTTCTCCCTCACCCGACCACCATTTCTAACGTGTAAGTAGTCAAAATTCGCTGCTTCGACGAGAGGAATCTGAATCCACTGATGATTTTACAAAATTCTTGGGCCCCCCAGATCCACCCCTGGTTATATCATATATGTGAATCTGTGTGGCAACTCAATAAATAGATAAGTAAAAAATGTGTTGGTAATCATGCCAACACTCATTTTTTCTCTAATATGATTTGCAATATCCTCTTTTAGTTGTGACCAGGAAAAAATGATTTTTAGTTGAAAACGTAATATTCATTTGCAGTGCACCTTATGAGCTATGTATATATCCCGTGTTTACATGTAGATGTACTATGGCGTGCTACATTTCATGCCTTGGTTTCTCTTCATCAATATTCTGCCAACTTGAGCTATTTTTTTCAGTCTTAAGTATGTTGATTGTCTAAACCATTGAATTCTACACAGTGAGTGTGAAATGGCAAAAAGAAAATTTTCCGGCTGTAGAAATAGACACCAACCAACCTCCTTATGTTTTTAAGTGTCAGTTGTATGACTTAACTGGTGTACCTCCTGAAAGGCAGAAGATCATGGTGAAGGGCGGCCTTCTTAAGGTATTGCAATTTGGTTAACCAAACTGGACAGTAAAGATTTGTTATATAGAGATCTGGTTATTAAGCTTCACTTTATTGTTGTAGGATGATGCAGACTGGCTTACTTTAGGTGTAAAGGAGGTAATGATGCTTGTCCATTTTCACATTTGATTCTAACCCCTGGATTTGCACTTACCAATCTTCTTACTATTATAGGGACAGAGGTTGATGATGATGGGTACGGCTGATGAAGTTGTTAAAGCTCCAGAAAAAGGTCCCGTCTTTATGGAAGATCTTCCAGAGGAAGAGCAAGTGGTTAATGTGGTAAGAAACGGGCTCAATCTTGTCCCATCAGACCACCAAGATGGTTAGGTGTGGGTTTTCAAGTTGTACCTTTGTTCATAAGATATTCATAAACCAACATATGGTATTACAATCCCGCCCAGCTTTAATGTATCATATCTAAAGATGATTTTCTTCTGGGAAGTTATCTATCATCTGCAATATCAATCAGATATCCTCCAAAGCTTTAACGTTGAATTTGACCAATGTATTCTTAATGTTATGATATTATGTTTTCAAGAAGTTTAGGTGTAAATACTCTACGAAACCTTTAGTTGTAAAGTTTATGATTTAAATTAAGTTTATGCTGTTTAAGACGAATAAAACAAGAAATTTCTATGATTGGTTTTCCTTTTCTGGGCTAGGATTCAAGATGAGTGCGGCTTTGTCTTGTGGGTGTGAAGAGGACTATATTGACTGGGGCCTCAAGAGTCATTGAACGCATCAACAAGTATGCAGGATCATACAGATGATTGTTCATATTTATTGTTGTTAGAATAGCCCAAGTATTAGGCCCATGTTTTGGGCCCATTTTTTTGTTCTCTCCTCTTTAGTCCCACATCTTGTATAGGATTTATTCTCTCTCTCTTCCTCATATATATTTGTATTCTCTCCTTTTATTTAGATATACAAATAATACATGCAAGCTTTGAGTTTTCTCAACATGGTATCAGAGCCAGGTTCGGTCAATCGGTCCTCTAGAGGTTCCTCTAGCTGCGGTTTTCCTTTTTCTTCAAACCGCCCAGCCCGCCCTCCCCTGCGGCCTGCCTGTCTGTCCGCACCGGTCTCTTGCGGTCTGCTTTTCCCTTATTCGCGTGGTTTCTGCGGACTGACCCTCTGCATCCGCCTCTCTTCTCTCTCTCTGTGATTCCACCCTCCTCAGGCTTCTTATAGCCATCTTCTGCTCTGACCCGTGGGTCCCACCTCTTCTATCCGCTGCGAGCTCCTCTTCTTCTGTCCGCTCGAGCCTCTCTACTCGCGGATTGCTCCTCTCTACTCGCGGACTGCTCTCTATCTCTCCCTCTCCCTGTGCTACTCCCTATCCGCCGTCAAGGACTTGTTTACCGGACCTTTTCTTCTGCTCCAACTTTGGTGGCATACTCAGATGCTGATTATGCTGGTTCTCTTGATGACCGACGATCTACTAGTGGCTTTTGCACATACTTTGGAGGACATTTGGTTACATGGTGAAACAAAAAACAAGCGGTCGTTGCTCGATCATCAGCTAAGGCAGAATACCGGGCAATGACATCTGTTGTTTCAGAACTGACGTGGCTTGAGAGTGTTCTCACTGATCTGGGTGTAAAATTTCCATCTCCAGCTGTTCTCCTTTGCGACAGTCAAACGACTATACATATCGCCAAGAACCCAGTCTTCCACGAAAGAACGAAGCACATTGAAGTCGATTGTCACTTCATTCGGGAAAAAGTTCAAATAAAGAAGTCAATCTAAAGCATGTCACAGGGACGGAACAAGTTGCGGATGTCCTCACAAAGGCTCTTCCCAAGGCACTCTTCTATCAATGTTTGTCCAAGCTTGGTGCATACGATTTGTACGCTCCAGCTTGCGGGGGAGTGTTAGAATAGCACAAGTATTAGACCCATATTTTGGGCCCATTTTTTTGTTCTCTCTTTAGTCCCACATCTTGTATAAGATTTATTCTCTCTCTCTTCCTCCTATATATTTGTATTTCTCCTTGTATTTAGATATACAAATAATACATGCAAGCTTTGAGTTTTCTCAATAATTGTCATACTTTTGGATTGAAATTTTTTGGCGTAAAAAAACTGAATTCATCAGTGATGCAGAACGAATTTATAGGTGATTGTGGGCAAGTACCCTAACCCTAAACGCAAAGCAAGCAAACACACGACAAACATAATTGAAGCTATGACCAACCTTAAAATGATATGAGTGCGTACACATACTCCAATAAAATGCCAATTTAATGCAAGTTCAAATGTAATTGATATTCCAATTTAAATTAACAATAAACAATTAATTAATATAAGAACTTAATGTTAGTGTGTCCAGTTAGCCTGTTCTTCCTTCTGGTGTTCTACCTCCGACATTGCCCCCTCCCCCTACTCTTCCTTTGCAGGTTTATATTCGTCGACGTAGGAGCACAAACAATCAAGTCTCGCACACTATACCAGAGCCAACACCTGATCCACCTACTGGTCTCCAAGGTAACCGTGCTTCCACTCGTCATCCCTTGTCTCATTATGTGACTTATTTCTCTATCTTCCATATCCATTCCTTCCTCGTGGCAGGACGCTCAAGGGGAATTAAAGTGGAAAGAAGCTATGCTGGAAGTGATGATAGCATTTGAGAAGAATTGCACGTGGGATCTTGTTTATTTTTCTCAAGGAAAGACTGTGGTTAGATGTAAATGGATTTTTTCGATGAAATAAAATTCTCAAGGTCTTGTGGACCATTACAAGGCTAGGTTGGTGGCCAGATGATACACTTAGACGGCTGCAATTGACTATCAGGAAACCTTTGCTCCCGTAGCAAAAATGAATTCCATCAGGATTTTGCTCTCTTATGCGGCCTGCAAATGGTGATCTCAGCCAGTTGGACGTGAAGATTGCCTTTCTCCATTGAGATTTGGAAGAGAAAGTTTATATGTATTTACCTCCAGGTCTTGCCTCTGAGGGATCTGAGGGAAAAGTATTCAGACTGAAGATGATTTTATACGACCTTAAGCTAATTCCAAGGGCTTGGTTTGGAAGCTTCCAAAGTGCCATGATGCCATTTAGGTATACTCAAAGGAATGCTGATCATACCATGTTTATATAACACAGTCAAGGAAAACTGACTGCGTTAATAGTTTATGTAGAAGACATTGTTATAACTGAGGATGACATGGAGGAGATCAAAAACCTGAAGACAAGATTGACTAGTTAATTTGAGGTAGAGGATCTTGAGAACCTCAAGTACTTGACATTGAATTTGCAAGATCGTGACACAACTCCTTTATCTCCCAGAGAAAGTACATCCTAGACCTGCTGAAAACAACGAGAATGAGCGGGTTCAGATTTATAGGTATCCTTATTGAAGTCAACCATAGATTGGGGAGGGATGGTGAAGAAGTTGTTGCAGATATCAATGATTTTCAACGGCTAGTAGGGAGGCTCATCTACCTATCCCATGCTCGCTCATATATTTCTTATTTTGTTGGAGTTATTGATGTATTCACGACAAGTGTACCGGTCGCACAAGTAATATAAAATGGATGAATTTTTCCACGTATCAATCTCACGTGAAACACAGTAATGTGAAGTTTACTTTTAAGGAAGGACTTGAGATTGAAGTCCTAGAGTGCAGATGAGTTGCGAAAAATGTGGTTGGATTTACTAAAATAAAATAAAAGAAACTAATCTAAACTATACGAGTCGCCGACACCGCTTCACAATAAGGTGAAATATGCAGACCGTTATGCGTTGCTTCGCTTGGCGGATGGAAGAGTAGACACGCTGAGTGGAAGCGTAGGCTCGCGGAAAAGAAGAGTAGGCTCACTGAATGGAAGAATAGGCTTGCGTCATGGAGTGAGGGGTGGAGCAGGTTTGACGACGCACCTCAAACACACTTATAAATAAAATACTTTCATAATAAAATGAAATATGAATTAAAACACAAGTTTATAGTGCACATCATCAAATTCATGGAGATCCATTTACATTCATCAAAACAAGAGGAAAAAGTGCAAGGAATCGGCCACATCCGAAGTCTCGTTGGGATTCTCGGTAGGAATTGCCAGGTTGTCAATCCGCGTCCTAGCTCGGTCCGCAACTACGTCCGTGGTAGAAGAGGGCTGTCACTTCCTCCCAGTTGATCCCTCTTCTTCGTCTCACGATCCGATCTCCTCAGGTGCAAGGTCTCCTTGCTTGATGATGAACGTAGGGCTAGAATCCCCTTCTTGGAAGCTTTTGGATGATGAAGACGGCCTAGGGCAAAGCCCTCATGGAAGGTGGTGGAAGAAGGAGAGGCCGGAGCTCTCCCCTAGGGTTTTTGCGACGGAACTTGGCGGAATGAAGTCGTGGTCCCGATTGGAAGAAAACTGCGGTTTAAATAGACAAACATATTAGAAAATGGGCACACACAACCGTGCGTGCACCGTGCGATATTAATCCCACAAGAAGCGCCCAACATGATACAACACGAGACCGTGTGTTTTTGATGACGCACGGGCAAAACAGCCAATGCGAGAACAAATCGCATGAAGAGTGACAGATCACTGAATATCAGGTCAACCAGAGTAGATTATGCGTTTTTCTTCTCGCACGGTTGAATTTAACCGGGCATGGAGAAAACACACGGGCGATAATTTCATAAAAATTTAGACAAAAAAACGAGGTCGTGCGATTTGGTTACGCACGGGCAAAACTGCTCATACGAGAGCAAATCGCATGGCCCAGAGTAGATCACCAGTTTGCAGCTCTGTAGGCATCGCACGGTTGCATCAACCTTTCGTGAAGAAAAACACACGACCGTGCGATTCCTACAGGAAAGAATTGGGTCGCACAGGAGATCTGCTTACCTGCACAATAAACTACTGCTAGGACACAACCCTCCAACACAACACAAACAACAGGGAAATAACAAAAACAGAAGTAGGGGGCACCATGTGCTTACCCCCAACACCAAAGTGTGCAATTGCCCACCACAACAAGATAAAGTGCGCACTTCATGTTAGAATTGTGAACAAGTGAAATATGTGCAATAATATCTAAAAGTGAAGTGCAAGTTAGTGAAACCTAGCCCACATGAGTCCAAAAACCCCTATAAATATCAGACTCATGACTCATCACACTCCCAGACTTAACCATCTGCTCGTTCCGAGCAAATCATCCCTCAAGCGGACCATGCGAAGTCGCATACACACGCACATAGAAATTCAGTAGAAGAAATTTCTAATTATACATAATACTTTATAAATTTTTAAGAACGTATTTATGTATTATTTCTACTAAAAAATTGAATCACGGTGAATCATCTGGTCACGCGTAGGAAGAAAGTAGATTAATAGCTGAGGTGAGCATTGCCAAAGACCGGGGCTCGGGACAACCTCCAAAAAATCCATCAATGTCGGTGACCATAAGATCTCCCTTCCACACTCCCTCTACGACACTGTTTTGACTCAATGCGCGAATCAGTAGGACTTTAGGTTAGAGATGCGGTTTGAGTTTAGGTAGGGTATACAAAGATAAACAAGATAGCTAAACGCACCTAACCCAAAATTGCTAGCACAAAACACTATCCTCACACCACAAAATATACACGGGTGCACCACACCCCCAGACTTAAACTTGACTACATGGGTGTGTGCACCGTCTGCTCCCAAATAAATCATCTCATAAAGATTTTTCAATTAAGCTTTTCTCCCTTTACTTTTTTCACGTATTCTTTTTTTCTTTTTCATTTTCATTTCTAATTTCTTTTCTTTCACAAATTTTTCTAGCACATTCAATTGAGTACATCCACATATCCACATATAGAATCACCACATCAACACCCCAACTGAAAGTAAAAATACAACTAAAGCTCAAATTTGGGTGTGCGACTAAGATTGACTTTTAGGCTTTGGTGAGATAATAGTGGAACTGAATCAATGGACAGGGTAAGCACAACGGGGCTAGCGAGTATAAGACGATATGAATGGTACAAAGGCTCAACCGGGCCAAAATGATGACCTACATCACATTCGCGCAATTGACTAACCGTATACCCATGCTTCGAGAATAGCTTAGGGCAAGTTTTTAGCCACCGAGAAAGACTATCCTTCCTCCCGACTCGAGCAATACGATGCTAACGACCGTCTAACACATTCCTATGCTACTGTTTGATTCACACCAGATTCACCAACTTTTTGAGTAGAATAACCAATGTTTACGCAATTAGAAAAAGTATAAACTAAAAGCATAAAGAAAAAATAATTCTACTCGCATTTCTACGTGAGACACGAGCACTCGACTAGGAGCACTGCATGGGTCAACATTTTACTCTGTCTCACAATCCTATGCCAGCAAAATGAATTTCCCAATCACACAAAAGAAATAAATTATACTCGCGACGCATCAACAGCTAAGTGCACACTCATGTGGGTGCCGTGGTGCGCGATGAAGATGAGTAATACAAAATAAGATGAACAAAGGGCTTCTAGTATGCAATTGAAATGTACATATGTAGTGGGTAATGATAAGGATAGATTTCCCCAGACTTAAACTAGGCAATACATTATATGATATGACAATTGAAATTAACAAAAGTGCTAGGGGAGAGATTACCCAATAATTAGCTGGTGAGCATACCAGAAGACGCGTGAAAGCACAAGGCAAGCCACCATGCGAAGAATCACAACCATCGCCTTCACAAATAGAAAAACCTGCTGGGGTGAGCTCCGCAAAAGCAAAAACAAAAGATAATGAATTCTGAAATAAAGAAATTGCAATGAAAATAAGATAACTACTGAGGTTATTGTACTTACAACACAACTTATTCTGATTTTATACAGTTCTAGCTTATAGGTCTATGAAAAGAAAAGTGAAAGGTAACTGTTCTATTATCCCCGTCAAAGATGCCAAAAAAATTGATGCACTCATGACAAGTGTACCGGTTGCACAAGCAATATAAAATGAGCAAAATTTCCTAAGTATCGGTCTCACGTGGAACACAGTAAGGTGAAGTTTACTTTTAAGGAAGGACTTGAGATTGAAGCCCTAGAGTGCAGAAGGAATGCAAAAAATGTTGGTGGATTTGCTAAAATAAAATAAAAGAAACTAATCTAAACTATGCGAGTTGCCGACACTGCTTCGTAACAAGGTGAAATATGCAGGCCGCTATGCGCTGTTTCGCTTGGCGGATGGAAGAGTAAGCATGAGGAGTCCAAGAGTAGGCTCGCGAAGTGAAGAATAGGCTCGCAGAATGGAAAAATAGGCTTGCGTAATGGACTTGGGGGGTGGTGCAGATTTTGCGACACACCTCAAACACACTTATAAACAGGACACTTTCACAATAAAATGAAATATGAACAAGTTTATAATGCACATTATCAAAGACATGGAGATCTAGTTAACATTCATCAAAACAAGATGAAAGAGTGCAAAGAATCGACCACATCCGAAGTCTCGTTGTGATTCTTGGTAGGAATCGTTGGGTTGTCAATCGGCGCCCTAGCTAGATCCGCAACTACGTCCGGGGTAGAAGAGGGTTGTCACTTCCTCCCAGTTGACTTGTATTCTTCGTCTCACAACCCGATCTCCTCTGGTGCAAGGTCTCCTTGCTTGATGATGAACGCAGGGCTAAAATCCCCTTCTTGCAAGCTCTTGGATGATGGAGGCGGCCTTGGGCAAAGCCTTCATGGACGGTGGAAGGAGAGGCCGGAGCTCTCCCCTAGGGTTTCTGCGGCGGTGCTTGGCAAAATGAAGTCGTGGTTCCGATTGGAAGAAAACTGCGGCTTAAATAAAAAAAACGCGTTAGAAAATGGGCGCGCACGGTTGAACGCTCGATCGTGCGCGCATCATGCGATATTAATCCCACAGGAAATGCCCAGCCTGATACAACAGAAGACCGTGCGTTTTTGATCACG
The DNA here is from genome assembly GCA_039583875.1 of Platanthera guangdongensis. Classification (NCBI taxonomy): domain Eukaryota; kingdom Viridiplantae; phylum Streptophyta; class Magnoliopsida; order Asparagales; family Orchidaceae; genus Platanthera; species Platanthera guangdongensis. The sequence continues at coordinate 226,052,896 of CM077158.1, forward strand.
CACGGGCAAAACAGCCTGTGCGAGAACAAATTGTACAAAGTGTGACAGATAACTGAATATCAGGCCAATCAGAGCAGATCATGCGTTTTCCTTCTCGCACGGTTAAATCCAACCGCGCGTGAAGAAAACGTACGGGCGATAATTTCATAAAAAATTAGGCAAAAAGACGAGGTCATGCAATTTGGTTACACACGGGCAAAACAGCTTGTGCGAGAGCAAATCGCACGGCCTGGAGCAGATCACCAGTTTGGAGCTCTGTAGGCATCACACGGTTGCATCAACCATGCGTGAAGAAAAATGCACGACCGTGCAATTCCTACAAGAAAGAACTGGGTTGCACAGGAGATCTGCACACCTGCATAGTAAACCACAGCTGGGACACAAGCCTCCAACACAACACAAACAATATGGAAACAACACAAACAATAGGGAAACAACACAAACAATAGGGAAACAACAAAAACAGAAGTGGGGAGCACCATGTGATTACCACCAACACCAAAGTGCGTAGTTGTACATCACAACATGCTAAAAAGTGCACTTCGTGTAAGAATTGGAAATAAGTGAAATTTGAGCAATAACAATCTAAAAGTGAAGTGCAAGTGAGTGAAACCTAGCCCAGATGATAGCTTTGAATAAAATGTATCCTTGTTTGAAAGCCGGACTGGTGGAACCATCAATGATGTAAGGTGGCCCTTATGGTGAGACTCATCAAGCTGAGGCTGGGATGAAGTGTGCGACAATAAAGGAAGCCGTGACTCATACATGGGAAGGAAGGAGTCCACATGCACACTTTCCTCATAATAAGGGATCAAGTCCTCTACATTGAATACTCGATTTATGCCCATATTCTGAGGGATGCCAAACTCATATGCATTCGTACCGATCCATCACATGATTGTATATGGATCAATTTTTTGCTGTACCCATTTGGAACCTCTCAAACCGTACGCGAATCGTCCTTTGCTCCCCAATTTCAAAAATCTCATCCCTTTTGTGCTGATTTACATGGTTTTTATAATAATCATTATTTATTTCAATTTCACATCGAACAAATTGATACAGCTCTTGCAAATGATGCAAAACATACAATAAACATGAATCATACAACATAGAAGATTCATGCGCTATATGTGAATGACCATGCAACAAATATAAAAGATAAACAAAAACATGAATCAACTCCCTACACTGAGGTACTATGATTCTACAAAGAACTTCTACGATGGGTATATGGTCAGGAGGCTCGGTAGGTGGAGAGTATAAAAAAAACCATCGTGTGGGCGATGAATACTTAAATGACTCCATGAAATATCCACACTAAAATATGAGCTCTCGACATGCCAAATATCTCGCAGAGAGTGTACACATCTGAAGGCTTACCTGACGGGGTATAAAAGAATAACTTGCGAGTGCAATGATCACTCGAACAAATGCTTAAGTTATAAACACAAAGGTGCAGTTCTGGGCTATGTCGATTGTCTCCAATAAGAAAAAGTTCGTCAGGCGGCTCTCCAGGAGGTATAAAAGAGAATTTGTCGCGAGTGTAATGCGAGTGCATACTAGCAGTATTGACAATGAAATGCGACACTAGAATGAGGCAAGTGTCTCCAAAAAGAAAAATCGCATCCGGTGAGTATCGAGATCTTTCTCTAAGGCCTTGATAAAGGAGGTTTCAGGATCGATTCCCGATCTCAACAACCTACCCATTGGTCAAAGTCCCGATAAGGGTTAGCCTTGGGTGATTTGGTTGGGATGCTTGGACTGCAGTCCGGCTAGGTCTGGTTAATTGGCCACCACGCCCTCGCCTTTCAACAGTCCTCTCAATGCTAGACCAATATGCTCTTGCCTGATCTATAAGTTTAAATTTCACAAATTTAATGTCCTTCATCGAATAACTCAAAATGATCTAGGTAATATTTTATATCCATGATGAGACTTAGGACGAGGGCAGAGTGAAAAAACCTACTCTCAAAAATGAATTCATAGGTAAGGTGTGTTAATAAATGGCTCTATGGCAGGGGAGCTAACTAACCCTGGGCAAGGGGGAAGGAGGGGGGGGGGGTAGATGACAGACACATCATTATATAATCAATAGGTTACTCGAACTCACTATCAATCGGGGTTATAAGATATGAGTAAGAAACAAATGACATACCACTCACCGAGACACCGTACTAAGTTCCTCACTGAGGTGAGAGAAATCTATATCATGTGTCATTTCTATCGTATCTTACACGACAAAGGTAGGCAAAGTAGTGTCCTCAGTACGTGAGGGACTCATGCTGGGGTAGTCAAGGTGTGAATCCACTCAACCAACTCTAGCGGATCTCAAGGGCTGTTCATGATGATGGGCGAGTTGCCATGTCATCTCAAGGGCTCCGAGCAGTGATAAACCAACTCAGTATGTATTTCAGATTGAAGTCCAGACCGAAATCTGGATGTAGTCATAGCTGGCTCATCTCAGATGTCACTCCTCACAACTGGCTCATCAAAACGATCTATGCACTTAGCGATGGATAAAGATCCTTGTCGGGTAAATAATTGATCAGACAAGCAACTCCGATACGACGCAGGAAAATACCTTTGACACAACCTACACTTAATCTCGACCCAACTAGTGATACGGTGAAGATAATCCTGTTCACGGGTCTTGTTGAAAGGCGGGGGCATGGTGACCAATTAACCCGACGAAGCCGAACTGTATTCCAAGCATCCCAACCAAATCACATAAGACATTGATTAAGGTGGTTCTGGGATCGATTCCCGGCCTCAACAGTGAGTTGTGTATCGGGAGCTCTCTCAAGGCCTTGATAACGGAGGTTCCGAGATCGATTCTGACCTCAACAACCTACACATTGGTCAAAGTTCTGACGAGAGTTAACCTTGGGTGATTTGGTTGGAGTGCTTGGACTGTAGGCCGACTAGGTCAAGTTAATTGGCCACTACGTCTCTGCCTTTCAACAGGTCCTCTCAATGCTAGACCAATATGCTCTCGCCTGATCTATAAGTTTAAGTTTTACAAATTTAACGTGTCATTCACCAAATAACTAAAAATGATCTAGGTAATATTTCATATCCATGAGCCAATAATTGAAAGACTCAGGGCTCGATGAACCGTCAGTAGGTGGGGAAATACACGAAACCTACACTCGAGATCTCTCTCAAATTGAGTATCATCGTAATAATCCTCCCTAAGATAATCGAGTTGTGTCGACGGATCAACACGATCTGCTCATGCGTAGTGATGGGGACGATAATCATCGTAGTGGTCATCTCTAACATAGTGAGATTGTGTCTAGGAGTCTATGCGAGTTTTGGAAGCTGTGTACAATCATCAGTAATAATCATCGTAGTATTATGAGGATCTCACTGAGGGGGCTCTATGGGATCAGGTGTAGATGGACTCGCGATTCTCAAATAGAGGAGAGATAATGACGATAACTAGTTATGAAGGAACCTATAAACTCTGCTATTGCTATCAAAATAAAGCCCAAACTCACCTTTGATATCAATCTAATGCAGCACAAATTTATAGGTGATTGAGGGCGAGTAGCCTAACCCTAAATGCAAATCAAGCAAACACACGATAGACACAATTGAAGCTTCGACCAACCTTAAAATGATTGAGTCCATACACAGAATCCAATAAAATGCCAATTTAATACAAGTAGAAATGTAATTGACAGTCCGATTTAAATTGACAATGAGCAATTAATTAATATAAGAACTTAATAAGTGCACAATTGTTCACAGTAGATTTAATCGAAAAGAAAGTGAGCTCCCACAAATATTTGTGGCGTAAATAATTTTAAACATTTGCTGAATAAGTCCTGCAAATCCAACAATTTTAGGATAATTAAGGCATATAATCTCACATCCAACACAATATTGTCCAAATGCACAGTGATAGAAGACAACTCCAAACTAATGACTTACACTTGTAGTCGGCGGCTAAATGAAGCAAATGAGATTCCGGGTTGTCGGTGGGCTTTAATGGGCTGTAATGTTGACTTTCTGGGAGGGAATGGAGGATTCGGCGGGGGATTTTGCATGGGTGGTAAGTACTTCAGAAGGGGGCTTTGAAGGGGTGCTGGGAGGATTTTGTAGAGGCGGCAGGCTGTTAAGGAGGGTGTTCTGGAGAGGAATCAGGGTCTGAAACAAGACATGAGAAGGGATGGAGGGAGGGCTGGATGGAAGTAAGAAACAATAGCGGGGAAGGAATACCCTTTGCGTGTAACGACATAAAATAAAAATCCGTATAAATATTTATATCCTCGATGATGAAAAGACATATTTTACGATTTCTTTTCATGTTGGTTTGGATTTTCTGGGTTGCCTTTTAATTTCGTTGGGTTTGCTTCCTTTGATGTGGGCTGATTTTCTGTGGGCTGTTTATATGCTTATGGGCTTTGTAATGGGCTGAAATGGCTGTTGCAATTGGTTGGCTGGCTGAAATAGTTGCTGGCTGGAAAAGTGTGTTGGCTGTTTTGATGTGCTGGAGGTTGAGGTGTTGGCTATGTATGTATTTGACTTCGGTTAATTACACCTGGAGCGGCGCTTGGCACGATCTTACCGCTTAGCCGCTGATTTCACTTTATAAAATGAGCCCAGACCGCTGTTTCCTTTCTCCCGCACTGCCTTCCCGTCGCCTTCCTGCTTCTGCGATTTCGGCGATTCTCCTTCTTCATCTTCTTCTCCTTCATCCCCTTCTCTGTGCGAGCGATTTGTGTCGTCGTTGCCGTGCTCCCGTGCCGACGCTGCTTTGCCGCCGATCTTCTGGGCCGACGGCTTTGCTGTGCCGAATAGGGCTGCTGCTGCCATTCTTCTTCTGCTACTGCTTCAAGGTTTCTTCTTCTTCTTTCTCTGGCCGATTACTTCTCCGCTCTTCTTCTTCTACTACTGTATCTGAGTCCTGCCCTAAATTTCTCTGCTTCTCCCGACTTCTGCTGTTCTTCAGCTACTGTCTCTGCTGCTGATATAGGGTTTCTGCTGCTCCTGAGCTGCTCCTATGTAGCTGCTGTCGCTGCGAAGTTACCGCCGCTCCTTGTAGCTGCTCCCGAGCTGCTGCCTCCCTGCTGCTGCCTCCAAGCCACTGCCTTCTTCCTCTTCTTGGCTGGTTTGACTTATTTCCTCTACTTGGTTACTTGCTTTACTCTTTGGACTGTGGGATACCAAAATTACTGATTTTCGTAAATTTAAATTTGCTAATTTTGGGAGATTATGTTGTTAGCCAAGTTACCTTTTGTACCTTGCTGGACAATACGTTTAAGAGGACGAGAAGTCTATTTGGGGGCTGGTTTTTAGCCCATTTCGAGGCAATTTATATCTGTCCGGCAAAGTATAAAATCGGATTTTGCCTTTATCAATTTAATTGGAATTTTCGGTTTACTGTTTTAGCTTTCCGATGCAATATTTTACGCTCTATGTTACGTGTAAAACAAGACGCAACCCAAATTAAGATGCATGTTATTTCAGTGGTTTCCAAAGCGTAAAACTTCGAGGATGACGTCCCGTGATAACCGTGACATTCATGCGGAAAAGGATACGAATAAAGACAAGGAAAAGGTGAGTATTTTATTTCTTGAAATTATGGGTATCCAATTATTTTGCAGAATTTAATTTATTGTCTCTTTTAACGAAATTGCCTGTGCATATAAGTTTCGCCTTAATGATATATCGCTAAATAAATAAAATGGGCTAGAGGACAATTAAACGATACAGATATTTGAGGGGATCAGTTTTATTCAAAATTCCTGTTTATACGACAAGATAAAATTTATTTAAAACTCTGCATAGGGAAATGTGATGACTTCGAATCCTATGATGTAGTGGCATCTACTGATGGATTCACCAGTAGGGGTGAGCCTACAATTACGCTATTCGGGGGCGGGGCCCAGTTCAAGTTTGTATCACCGGAGCATTTCCCATTTTATGTAACTTAAATTAAAGGGTAATTTAAGGATTAGTATTGAGAGTAATCAAGTGATTGATTTATTGTACTGTATGCATATTGGTATTATCTCCCTTGTTTGCATGTATAACCGTTTCACGAAATATTGTTCTCACATAGTCATATTTTTATGACTAACCCTCAGTGGATCCAATTTTTTTAGGCAACAAATGTGAGTCCAAGTGCACGGCGAAGGTTCGCGCCTGAAGTATTAGACCAGGTATGAATAAATGTCTACAAAGCAATCAAAGAGTGTTCTGAAAGTCATAGGCTACTCTATACAGAAAATTATTGTAAATTTTTAGCAGACATGGATAAGCAGTAGTATGATTGTTGTAAATAAATAAAATCATGGAATAAAATGTTCCGTGTTATTACGTTTTTGTACTGTGTATTTCCTTTCTACCACCAACTATTGAAAATCAATGCTGATCATTTTCGGAAGCCCGGAAAAAGGGTCTTCACATTGCGGAATAGGCGGGCGGTGATGAGGTTCGATTGGCTTGCGGGTAGCAGGATCGAGGAAGCAACATGCTAGCATTTGGGAGAGCCGTGGCTTTAGGGAAAGATGTCGTGTCTGGCATCAGCGTGAGTTAGGACCGTGGTTGCTCTTGGAGGAGGGTGTGGGCGTGCAAACGAGCGGAGTGTTGTCAGACACATGACTGTGGTTTGCGAGAAACATTGGGAGCGTTGTGACTTGCGAACATAAGCAAGAGAATGAGATGAAGAAGTGGGGGATGCTGAGGGTGTCGGGGTCCTTGGAGTCGCACCAAGGGAGATCGGCGTTACACCGAGGGGCTGGAGTCCACTAGCGTGACCAATGGATTTCTTCTGCAAAAAACCTTGATGCCACTACCAACCATCTGCATGCACATAAATTAACCTAAAACTGAAAGAGGGCACCTAAATCGGATGACTCATACGTTTGAACTGATCGGGTGTCAAATACAATTCAAAATTAATTAATTAATACAAAAAAAATGGCTCAGAACGACCATCCAGACTCATCTGCGGATTCGGATCGTCCGAATGGGAAGCAGATAACCGTGATCTCCATCAATAAGCACTCAATTATGCAGGACTTCAAAAAGTTATAAAATTTGAAACACCTCTTAAATCACTTCTAGGATCTCAATTGCATGCATCGATGATATTTCTATCACAAGCTATCATATTAATTATAAAAGTATTTTGCATTTTGATGCTCTTCAGCAAGACAGTTGTCTAAATTGCATTGTGATTTGAAGATGATTAGTTTAAACCACAAAAGACAGTATTTTTTAAAAATATAGGGTAACATTGCGTACTACCCCTCTTGCACCCTATGTTAGCTGGAGCCTTATGCAATGAGCACTTCTTCTAGTGGAGACACTTATATTTCATTAAATAAAGTATAGTAGTAATAGTAAATGCAAAAATAATTGAGCGAATTCAGAAACATGACTATAGTTAGTCTTCTGCAAGTGACAATTAGCAATCAAAACCTCCATTTTACAGGTCATGTATTAGAAAATAATAGTAGATTATATTTGTGATTGAATGCATTTCACAATGCTTCAAAGCAGTATACACAACCATAGTAATAATGTCGGCATGTTATTGTTTGAATTTATAGAAACATTATAGAAGGTGGTCTAACTGAAGCATACTTGATCATACTGCATGCCGTGTATTAGAAAATAATATTAGATTATATTTGTGATTGACTGCATTTATATTGCTGCAAAGCGGTATACACAACCAGAGTAATAATGTCGTCATGCTATTGTTTGAATATATAGAAACATTATAGAAGGTGGTCTAACTGAAGCATACTTGATCGTTAGCTTTTAGCATCTCACTCTGTGCAAATACACAGCCTTATTCAAATAATCTAGGAGTAGTTTTGAAATTTCATACGGGTAGACGACCGAAGTTAGTTTCCAGACTTTTACCCTAACGTCTGGCCACCTCCTTTTTCGGCAGCCTGTTGGTCCTTGCGGATATCTGTTTTTCTTGGCTCAGAGAAAGGTAGGGCATAAGGCTATAGCAGATAAGAGAGTTTTGTAGAGAAAAAAAGGTTGAGATCATATAGTTTTGTAATATTATTGCCAAGCAATGTTTAAGTAGAATTAGGGCTCAACAAAATATTAAAATGCATGGGAACAATTTCCCTATCGACAGATTGGGTTTTCTTGTTACCCTAACTGGTTGATTCAACTACCAAAATTTTTGGGCCTTGATCTCAATCCGTAGTGATTTGAGTGATGATCTATATTCATCCATGGGATCATGACGATCTCTTCAATTTCAATAGTATTATTTTCGAATCATCACCGTCGATAATCTCCATCTTCTTATTGAATTGTTGGACTGTCAAGCTTGATTTGATTTACCCATGATATGATCCCATGTCATGACCGTTGGAGGTTGTTTTATCACAGGTCACGACCAATCCTACTCATTCATGGAAAATATCATCCATAGTGACAATACTTTTGAAAGTGGATTATTTTAGTTTTTTGGTGACATGGTCCGGATTATTAAGTTATTGCCAGGCGTAGAAAATGAGCTTGAGGTTTCCAAGTTATGAGTGCTGGTTTCCTATCTGTTTTAAACTACTAGGACATTGCTTTAAATCTTAAAATTGCTTATTGGTTGGTTATGTTTTCAAGCCAGGAATTCTTTTGACTATGCTTATTCCATGTAGAGAAACTTGAGACCACTGCTTTTACAAAGATTTATTAACCCTTTCTCTCTGTAACATTTTTAAGTATTTTTTTATGCTTTTTGCTTGCGTTCTGTATTGAATGTATTAAACATGATGTCTGTCCTTGCCTCATTGTGTTCTTATTTTGTTGCTATTTTTTTGTATGATTGTTTCTTGTTGTCCATTACTAGGGTCAGAGTTCGGGTCTCTTGAACCTAGGAAACACCTGCTACATGAACTCTACACTGCAATGCCTACATTCTGTTCCTGAATTGAAGGTTGCACTACATAAGTGAGTTTTTTGCTTAGAATTTCACTGATGTTTTTCTTTTTCATTTGACAAATTAGATTCATTTAACGTAGTTGTATCCTTTCTACTGACTTAGTTTGTCAATTTTGTATTTGTGAGCAGCTATACAAACTCTGGAAGAAGTAATGATTTGGATCAGTATTCACATCTTTTAACTGTTGCAACTCGTGATCTTTTCAGCGAACTTGATAGAAATGTCAGACCAGTTGCACCATTGCAGTTTTTGTCGGTTAGTTCAGTTTTAGATGTCTTTACATTTAGTAAGGTAATTTGTAAATATTAATATTTTTCATGTGGGTAAATGCCTTTTTTATCCAGATGTTTTTGTTTGCATCTGTGCCTTTACCTAATTTGGTAGTGATATAATTACATATTATATTTTGATTTTTGACTTGTCACTCCCTTTTTTCTCTTTTCAAGTGTAAAGAATCTACTGTACGTGTGTTGGATTGACTTTCGATTTGTATAAGGTAGGTAGATATTTAGTGCAATTGTCATTCAAACTTTTCAAGTCCATTGCAAACTTTAGGAGTTGAAACGGTTGAAACGAGTTTTAAAGGAAAGTTGACCTGCACAGCTGCACTTACTGACGATTCCAATCTTTAAGTACCTTGGACCAATTTTCGTTGTACAAGAAGCCAATATTTTACCATTAAGCTATTAGGAACTGAACACTAAAGTAAGATGATTATTAGTAAATATCTAGCTCCTGTCAGATGGATGAAAGAAGCAAAATGTTTTTCTAATTTCTGTTTAATGATGTTAGGTGTAAATGAAGCCAGATGTCTTTGTTATAAACATATTGCTGCTATAAAGCATGTGTTCGACCTTTTTCAATTCATATTACTTCTATAAATAATGTCTTCATTTCTCACTGGTATCTGTTTGTCGTCGTTCCAAGCCAAAGGTGCCTTCCTTGGCTCAAGGTGCATTGTGAGTGCTTCCATGTTCCTACTGTTTCTATTACCTTAGGGATTGAGGTACCAACTACCAAAAGAGAAGAAATTTAGAGAAGGCGTAGAAGGTTGCAAGTGCGGAGTGAAAATCCCAAGAGAAAACCTCTTGAGCTGACTTGTAGGACAAAATCCCCATTAAACAAGCCTAACTCTTCAAACATCACATACACACTTATATGCCTAATGATAAATGAAAATTTGTAATTACTACAAGTTCTCAAAAATAGGCAAGGGAATACGGCCAATTGCATGAAATAACATGCCAACAAAAAACATGTTCTCAAGTAGTCCACCCAGATGTCCCGCTGGTTCGCTCGTTTTGCCCTATGCGTGTAAACTCCCATGTGCACATCATCAGCTTCTCGTCATCACGTTCCATAAGAATACTTCCTTCTGGAAAATGCGCTTTGCCCTCAAAGTAGAACTCTAAGGGGCACCAAAGGGAGGGTTGTGCTGCCAACTCAGAAGAGCTTGATCAACCAAAGTCCCATTCTGCAATGCATTAAGACTGCCAAGGATGGTCTTTGAAGTCCACCCATGGTGTCAGGGTTCACGAGTTGCACTGAAAGTGCACCGTCGACCACATGATCACCAATTTCCCTCTTAGGTTGAGATATGTGAAACATCGGGTGGATGCGGTTCGATACCAGAAGATGTAGAATATATTCCACGACGTCTATGCATGATACAATCTGGAAGGGGCCATAGAAATTGACCGATAATTTTGGATACAACAGATTGTCCAATTACATTTGTCTACGTGACCTGAGTTTGACAAATAGCATGTTTTCAACCTCAAATTGTACCTCACAGAGATATTTAGAGATATTTATTTCTTGTTGAAGTCATCTTCTGTTGTTCCTGCTGTATCTGGTGTTTGAGTTATTGCAAGATCTAATTCTGTTCTCATAGGCATGTGGTCAATTCCTCCACTTGACATTCTCCTGGTAGATGATGAAGGATGTTGAGGGAGGGGGCACTGAAAGTAGTGTCATTCCCGTTGTATAATGAAATGATGCGTTAAGTGAATATTAGGCCCAGCTTAACCACTTGGTCTAGTATCGTGGTTGATCACAAATAAAACATAGGAGGTAAGTCTCCAGACATCTATTAAGCACTTTTGATTGCCCGTCGGTTTGGAAGTGATACAATGTGCTCATGCATAGATCTGTTTTGCCAAAATGTGTTCAGGATTGCGGGTCATAGTCGCTTACGGTCGACCGGGGAAACTCGTGAAGGTGATTGACCCCTTCAATAAAAACTTCATCGACGATCAAGGAGATGAAGGGGTGACGGGGAGGCCAAAAATGACCACACATCGACAAATGATCCACCACCACTAAGATGTAGTCATAACCCTTGGAGCGATCGACCCCTTCAGTAAAAACCTCATCGACAATCGAGGCAATAAAGGGGTTGCGAAGCAGTAAAAATGACCATACTTTGAAAAATGACCTACCATCATTGATATGCACACATAACCCTTGGAGGTAAAGTCCATGACTATATTCTCCCAAATCTGTTTCAGAATGGGTAGGAATTGAAGTAGCACACTCGAAAACGGGGCTTCATATAATCGTATTTGTCCTTTTGATCAATACCACTTCAAGAACCTCGTGCAGTGCGGGATCCTCTAACATCTCTTGCTGAATAATGGATGCATCTTCCCTATTGACACCCTGTAGACAACCAAAAGGGAGGCTGGCTCAAACTGACGAGATAGTGCATCCACTACTTTGTTTGAATGTACGGATTGAAACTCCACAGTAAAATTATATCCAAGAGTTTGGCTACCTAAACTTGTGTTGGTGTGGTGATTTTTTGGCTGAGAAGATAGCGCAAATTGTGTTGGTCAGCGCTGATTGCAAAGGAATATACTATGGTTGTCACTGCCCCACTACTGAATTGCAAGAATGAGGGCCATCAGCTCATTCTTATAGGAGAGGCAAAGTTCATGGTGGTGGACAAGGAGTGGCTAAATTATGCCACTAGGTGGTTGACCTACATCAAAACGACCCCAATTCCCATTCCTTATGCATCACACTCAACGACGAATGACTGACTAAAGTCGGGCATTGCCAAGATTTGTTCCCTAACTAGTGCTCTTTGAAAGGTGTAGCATGTTGTGGACACTGTTGTGGGCCAAGAGAGCTGCTTTTCATCTGTCTTCTTGAGGTGGGTAGTGAGTGGTCGCGCAATCATGCCATAAAATGTAATGACAATAATCTGGTGATAACCAAAGCGCATGTCCAACTTGGGGGAAGTATGTGTCGCCGTGGAGCTTGCCATGTAACTCTTGAATGTCTGGGATGTGGTACTTTTCGACAACGACGGTCTTGTTCAAAGCGTCAACAATCATTCTTCTTGCGAACAAGAAGTACATGATTGGAGCTCGATCGAACTAAGCTTCGCACAAGCATGCATTTAAACAAGCCCTTTATTTTGTAATTTTACATAGCTGTAATGATATGGGTGGATAGAAATTGTCTCGACACTTGGAATGAAGGGAATGCTGTGGTTGGTGGGCCGGTGAGCTGGTAAGCCATGTTTGATGGAAAACAACATGAGGAAGGCATTCAAAATGCGCTGTAGGCCTGCAGCTGTGGGACAATTGATCCAATTCTGGAAGTCGGTTCCGCAACTTGCCAGAGTAAGGTGAAGTCCCGGACATCTGTCTTTCTGATGGCCCGAAAGGCCATGATAGACAATCATCCTTCTTGAGATCGTTGTACTCTTGATTGAAGAGATAATGAATGATTGGACTTTGTCTAGGAGGTGGTCTTGGGAATAAGGGGGTTGGGTGAATGTTTTGGTGGTTGGTCGTGTGGAACTATTTAAGTTGTAGATGGTGGTGGAAGGATAGCCAATTACTACTAGGTGATGGCCGACAATGTATCAATAGTAGTCGGAAGTCTTCATCGACAAGTTGACTTCGACTAACATGCAATGTCCATGGCGCCAGTAAGGTACAAGGATGATGTTTGTGAAGCCGAGAGCGTCCATGTGGAATGAACCTTTGCATGAAGAACCCCAAATAATGATCTCGGGGAAGACATGATACTTATGTAAAAAGTGCAATGAGCTCGTCAATGTAGGATTCATGGTACCAATTTGATGCAACCCACATCACATCGTTTAGTTTATTATTGCAACCGTTATTTTTGTAGCGCATGTCTTGGCGCGTTTGGCTTCTTTATGTTGTGTTGAGTTGTACACGCCCGTTATTAGCGCTTTTGGGTAATTTTGTATCGCGCATGTTGTTAGCGCAATTTTGTTTGGCTCGTTGGTGTGACCGACCAACGAGATCCTAAATGATGCAACCCGCGCCGCATCATTTATTTTATTATTACAACTGTTATTTTTGTAGCGCATGTCTTGACACGTTTGGATTATTTATGTTGTGTTGAGTTGTACACACCCGTTATTAGCGATTTTGGGTAATTTTGTATCGCGCATGTTGTTCGCGCAATTTTGTTTGGCTCGTTGGTGTGACCGGCCAACGAGACCCTAAATGCATGGGTCCGATAATTTAGGGGATAAATTAGCTTAGGGAAAGCTTATAATAATTAACTATTTCATTATAATTTTTATTTTTCCAAAGAAAATTTGATATGGGGTGTTTATTTGGGAAAATTGCTCTAGTTATGCCTTTACACTTCATCAAGCCAGCCCAGTCCAAACCCTCTTTAATTTCTACCACTGTTGAGGCCCATTCTAAGCCCATTCCAAACCCTAAGTTTATGTGCATAAAATCCCAACCCTCACTGTTGGAACTCGGCTGGAAAATTGAATTGAACGACCAATATTGGTTTTCGTTCGGTTCTCCTTCCAACGCCGTCTTGCCCGCAATTTTTCCCTGAAGCCGTTTTCGTCCAGTTCCGGTGACGAGCTCCTCGCCCTCTCACGCCGCTCCCTAGATGTGCAAGTTGAGTTGAGCCGGCGTGAAAACTCGATGAGCCGGCTCGAAAAAAGCTCGACTAGAGCTCGAGCCTGCGGAGCTCGAGCTCGATTACGAGTCGAGCTCGAGCTCGATTACGAGTCGAGCCCGAGCTCATCTAGTGTTGTTCATGAGCTTGCGAGCCGGCTCGCGAGCTTTTTATTTATTTATATATATATTTTTAAAAAATAAAAAATAATAAGAAAATAAAGCTCATGAGCTAAAAAGCTCGCGAGCAGCTCGAGCTCGCGAGCAGCTCGAGCTCGCGAGCAGCTCGAGCTCGCGAGCAGCTCGAGCTCGCGAGCAGCTCGAGCTCGCGAGCTCAAAACTCGAGCTCGAGCTCGATAAGTTGGCATCGAGCTCGAGCTCGAGCTGGGATAAATGAGCTCGTCGAGCTCGAAATGAAAAGCTCGAGCTCGAGCTTGGAAATTTTGCCAAGCTCGACTAGAGCTCGACTCGTTTGCACCCCTACCGCACCCTCCAGCGATCTCCTCCCCGTCAGAAGCCCTCCTGCCGCTTCACCATTCCTTCCAGCACCGTTCTTCAGCGCCGCATCCGCCGTGAGGTTCGCTGGCCGCTGATGAGGACACTAGAGGGTCCATTGGGAACCGACAGTCACTCTTGCAGCTTTCTCCAGCATTTCTAGCGAGCCTCTAGCCACCCCCTTTTGCTCCAGCCGACCGCCTATCACTGTTCCAGAGCCAAACCTCCGATTCCAAGCAGAGGCTGTTTGGATTTCTCGATCCCATTGAAGTACCACACCTGTTTTGCCCCTGCTAGAAGGCATGCTCATCACTGCCTCTTCTTCTAGGGTATACCTCTCCATTTCTTCGCTCTCAAGCCTCAATAATTTTTGTGCTCAAACTTAATAAATGAATAGTGAAATTATTAGAGCTTGCCCGACTTAATCTTAACCCCTAATTATCGTATTTTCCTATGTGTTAATGTCGCCACCAGTTTTCTGTGCTTGTGGAATTAGTTTCATGACGTTGTATGTTCTTGCGGAAGCGTTTACGTTCGTGTGCCGCGCCTAGGTCGTTTTAGTCGTTAAAATAGCCCGCGAAGTTCACTCGCGCCACATTTATTTTAAAAGATCACATTTATTATATTTTAAAACTACAACCCTAGGTTTGAGTTCACTTCACAATTTGATGGACGCTTCCAAGGTGTTCCACCTTTCACATCGCCACAAGCTAGTGTTGGTGAAGTCTGGCGAAGTGAACAGATCGAGTGTAGGGCATAACCTTCCATCCCTAACATTATGATGGCAACCTATTGCATCTCGGGTGTATGATAGAGGCAAAGAACTATTTGGTCTTAGAAATCTACCTCATTAAATCCATTGAAGTACGCCCTTCCAAACCGCAAAGGGCATGAGCGGATGCCTCAACGAAGGATGGAACCCCAGATGGGGGGTGGTGGTGCTCATATGGGAGGCTACACAAGGAATAGTGTCGTCAGTCGAGCTCGACAAGCTTGGAGGGTGGTGAGGATAGGATTGCTCTAGGCAAAAATTAGTGCGTGGGTGTTGGGACTATGTCCACATTAACCAGTTTGATGAAGTCGGAACTAAGATGAATGGAAGCTTTGTTTGAAGTGTTTGCAACTCCAATGTCATCATTTACAATGGTCACCAAACACATGACCATGTGTAATCCCTCAAGTGTTGACCAGCGAGCCTCTCTAGAGAGATTTTTCATTCCCTTCTATGACGTCAAAAATTTTTCTATGCTCTCGGGCTTTAACTACTCGTAGATGTTGAGATATACGTAAGAAAATTCCTCCTCTCGGAGGTTAAGTAAAACATGAGTAGTTCACCAAGCAAACTACTCGAGAAAATTTAGTGAAGTAAAACACTCGAGGCTTTAGGTTGATGACAAGTATATTCTTCCTGTTCCAACCTGTTCTTCAAAATTTTTCTAAGTCATTTACTCGAGTATGTACTTTATATACTGAGTAGTACTACACTGTGTCGAGTAACTCTCTCCTCTGGCGAGTAGTTAAGAAATACTCGAGTAGACACATTTACTGAGAAGATTTCTGATTCGTCGAGAGCTAGTGGCATGTGCGCCGTCTACAGAAAGAGTCGAAGGTGTCAAGATTGTTGTCGCAACGAGGTCAGGAAGGTCGGGCAAAGTTGACTGCAGAAGAACGAGCAACGTCGGCCATGTGTGCCCACAACGTGGATCACGCGAGAGGGATTGACCCGGCTGTTTCCAGACATTGTGCTTTCTGATTTCTAGGCTAGAAGGGCGTTCAGAGAGAGCAAAATAGAAGTAATTTGGGTAAGGAAGAGGGAGCAAGTGTGGAGAGCAAATCCCCATAGAAATGTTGCATGCTACGTTTGAGGCCGTGCTAAAAGAGTATCGTTCGAATGCGCTGAAAGATCTTGTGAACCCCTTCATGAATCGTGTCATGAATATCAACATGAATTGCTAGAATCAAAGCGGAAGTTGCTGGTAGGTAGAGCCTGGCCTTGTACACTACGATATCATCTCTGACAACCCAACAAGAGGGAAGCCTCCTCTTCTATATGCAGTTGAACTGTTGAAGAGCTCTAGGATGGCTGAGGAATCATGCACCTCCTGTCGAAGGCGAGTGAGAATAGTCGACTTGGGCTAGGATAGGGCGAAAAGAGTGCCCCATGTAGGTCGCAGTGCGAGAGAGCGTCAACGGTGTTGTTCAAGGCACCCTCCTTGTACTCGACCCGAAAATCATATCCTAATAGCTTAAGCTCTGTTTGGCGCGGCGATTTGGGTGCAGTGGCCTGCAGATTTTTCCACTGTCCCGCCAAACAGGAAAATCAAGCTCGGTTTTTTCCACCGCCCCCGCCCAAAAAACATGAAATTCCCGCGGTTTGGAGTCATGAAAAATTTCCACGACTCCAAATCGCGGGCTGCGATTTCACGGAACTCTTCCGTGAATCTGTCGGTGGTACAGAGGCCGCTTCACCCGATTTCTCCAATCATTCACCTTCTCCCCTCAAATCTCTCAGAAAACCCATTCATCCCTCGCCCCCTTCTCCCATCTTCCCTCTTTTGCCTGTCCGTTGATGGATAGAAACTATTCCCTCACAATCTTTACAATCTTCTTAGGATTCTTCCTCTAGCTCTCGGCCTCAGACGACAGATCTATCCACTGCTTCTCCGGGGATTCTTCCCTCAACGGTGAAGTCGTACGACCTGGCTCACGGAACAGGGTTCCTGGAAGTGCATCTCGACGGTCCCTGCCTTGCCAAGAATCTGCCGGAGGTGCCGAGGCCGGCGGAGGCCGAGCTGCAAATGAAGTTTGGGACGGTCGAAACCGGTGTAGATGAGGTTTCTGGCGACGACGAAGAACATGATGCAGGAGATGGGGAAAACAACACTAAAAACGCAGTTCTTCCAAACAGTTTCGCAGATTCTTGCACCACTCTGCAAAACAGCTGATTATTCCACCACTGCTTCTCACCACTGCTTCTGTAGTCGCTGCAGCTGAGCCAAACAGAGCCTTAGTGACCAATCGCTGTTGTGATGTCGTGTTGAGGCGTTGCTCAAGGATGTACTTCAGAATGAAGTGATCGGTACTAATCAAGAATGCCCGACCCCATAAGTACGGTCGCCAATGCTGGACGACCTTAATCAAGACAAATAACTCCTGCTCATAAGCGGGAAGGTTCTGGTGATGAATAATTGTCTTCCAGCTAAAATAGGTACTGAGGTTCCCCTGTCCAAGGATGACTCTACACCCTTGGTCTTAGATATTACACTCCACTAAAATGCCGTAGTGGTGTCTCCCCAAAAGAATGCATTTAACTTCAATAAGGATAACAACGGCGCCACAATCATGCTGTACCCATGAATGAAGCGTCAGTAGTAGCTTATGAGACCTAGAAAGCTACGAAGTTCACAGAGGGATTGAGGAATCAGACAGTCAATGACCCCTAGATTTTTGTGGGGTCGGAGGAGATTTCGGTGCTGTCGACGATGTGCCCCAAGTAGGCGATGTCGTCGGTCGCAAAAAAACATTTGGCCCGCTTCGAGGACAACTTATAGACACGAATGAGTTGAAGGACGGTGCGTAAGTGGCACAGGTGTGATGCCCGTGTCTTGATGTACACAAGAGTGTTGTTAAAGAAAACATGAATACGACGACGCAGGAGGTCATGAAATACCTCATTCATGAGAGCTTGGAAGGTGGACGACGTGTTGGTGAGCCTGAAGGGCATCACAAGGAACTTAAAGTGGTCATGGTGGGTGTGAAAAACGATCTTTTTCACGTCGAGTGGGGTCATGCGTACCTGCCACCTAGTGGTACCCCGAGCTTAAGTCGAGCTTGGAGAAGTAGCGGGCTCCATGCAACTCTTCGAGTCCTCCAGAGCTGAAATAGAAAATTTTTTCTTCACCGTTTGCGCTTTTAGCGTGCGGTAGTCCATACAGAACTTCCACATACTGTCCTTCTTATAGACCAAGAGAACTGGGGATGAGAAAGGGGAGACACTGTAAGTCTGTAACAGATGAGGCCCTGTTGTATTATGGGAGTGCAACCTTTCAATTTCGTCCTTCTGCATGAATGGATAATGTTAGAGGCGGACAAGCACTGGGCTTGTGTTGGGCAGGAAAGCCCGTGTGAGCAGCCATGGTGTCACTGAATTCCTACAAAAAAGCATCGGGGTCGTGTGCCCTTACCGTTTGCTTGTAATAAAAATGATCGACGCGAAGTGGCTGCGAGTAACCCTGCCATTCAGTCTAGTGGAAGCCACGACTCCAAGTCATCACGAGACGGTCAAAATCCCAAAGCAGCGGGCCCAATGTGCGCAACCACAAAACCCCCATGACGACCTCAAATCCCCGAAGAGCGATCACCAATAAATATATGTGCGAATGGTGCTCCTCCGTAACAATCAAAACATCTCGACAAACGATCAAGCAAGACATCACATTGCCGTTTGCCATGATGACACTGAGGCGACACTCGGGAGTCACGAAGAGCCGAAGACGGCTGGCGGTGTGCTCGCTGATGAAGCTATGAGTACTGCCTGAGTCCATATGAGCGACCAACGTCTGGCCAGACACCAAAATCCACATCCGAATTGCCTCCCTTGCGTGGATCTCGACAATAACGTGTAGAGAGAGAGAGAGAGAGTGAGAGAGAGTGGGTTCCCCCGGATCATCCTTCTCCTCCACTTTGGAGGGGCCCTCAACCTCAAGCCAGAAGAGACGCTTGTATCTGTGACCGCGACTGTAAGTGTTGTCGCAATTGTAATAGAGGCCCTTGGCTTGGCGGACGACCATCTCTTGGATTGACAGGCAGCGAATCACGGTCGGGCAGTCACCCTCCTTACCCGTACTGGGTGTACTGCTGAACTGGGCCGAGTCAGCAATGAAACCCCAGAAATAACCGTCGCCGCTACAACGTTTGAGGTGTTGCTGATCCACAAAATACGCCTCTCGTATACATGCTCGATACTCGTGGAGGTAGTGAGATCGATTGGATTATGGAACCCCATATCCAGACAGAAACACTTATGGCAGCCCAATGTGAATATGAGAACCTAATGTGCCGTTGGAATGGATGGAATTCGGGCCAGCAACACCTGGAATTGCTCCAAATAATCATCAATGGAGCCTGTCAGACTAAGGAACATGAGGTCACCAATGGGGTTGCTGCAAAGAGGCGTCCCGAACTGATGGTTGCAACGGACCTTGTAATCCTTCCAGGTTAAGTAATGTTTTTTCCGCTGCAGTTGGGAAAACCATAGTGGGCCAAGCCCATGAGGTTAAAGAAGGAAAAATTATCCATTCCTCCCGCGGTGTGTGCTGGTTGGAAAAACATTGTTCCCAATGCGTGAGGCAAGTTAAGGGGTCCTCATACCGCCAAAGTGGGGAATGTCCATCTTCACATAGTGGGGAATGTCGCTGCCGTCTGAATTGGTCAGCGTGAACTCCGGGCGGTGTGCAACATCCGGGCCGTTGTGAAAGGAGCTAGAAGAGGTTTGCAGTGGCAGCAGGGCCACGTCAAGGTGATTGTTGATTTCTCCATGGATGATGTTATTGTGAGTCATCATTTTTTTGAAAGGATTCCAAGAACTACGAGAAGGTCGGACCTCTCTCGTCCATAAGAGGAGCTGGCGGAAGGAGAGGGTATTGACAGGAGCCTGACGTTGTTGCGGGTCGGCGGTTCTACCTGTGAGGAAGCTTGGTCATTTGACAGATGCTCAGATTTGGGGCGAGCAATGACATGACTGACGAAAGTTATGCTCGTGGACTATTAGCGCGAAAGATGCTGCAGGACTGGCGCAGAGGATGCAACGATTGCTCGCGCGGAAGAGGATAAATCGGCCCGGTCGTCAGCGACGGGCAACGTGTAAGTCCGCAGAGGGTGGTAGCTCTGATACCAAGTTGATAGGAATACCTGTTTGAGGTCTCGTACTTGGTCAGGAGACGTAGAAATCCCTCGGGAGGATGGAGTTCTACTTCTTGGACCCACGAGAACCTATATCGACAATGGAGGGTGATTAACAGAGAGAGAGGGAGAGGGATATTTGGCGCTGGTACCCGGCGTGCGGCTTGTGATCGATTAGGGAAAGCTTGTGGTTTCAGCAGAATAAGTGGAGAGAGAGAGAAAGTTATATTAAATCTTGTGTAAAAATAAGATACCCAACTCCTCCACCGCATAACCGGCGGGCACAAACAAAACACCAAATTTTCCTTACCCTAAAATGTCGTCTCACTAGGCGTAATAGAAATGAGGGCCAAAATTAACCCTCTACTAAAAATAAACGTCGCAATATAAAAAGACTAATATTGCAGAAATTATTCTTTGCGGGATCATGCATGACATTGTTATGCGACGCCCCAACGTGGATCTACAACACATCCGTGGTGTAAAAGAATTGCCAGGAGTACTGATGGTAACAATGATACCCTTTCGTAGTTGAGGAATATCCAACGAAGACACAATTGTGAGAACGAGCATGGTGAAAGAAACTTCGTGTCTGTTAGGCGGAGCTGAATTTGTATTATTAAGTTTAAAAATAATTAATTTAAAGGAAAATACATTATGTTTATGCGGAAGCTTTAAAGCTTATCAGTGAAAAAATTAGGTGATGTATTTAAATAATGCTAATGACATACTCTTCTGATACAAATTTTATATAGTGAAAATCCCAATGAAATGAAAATGCAAATAATATCAAATTTCAGTACATAATTTATTTAGTGTAGTAGTTGTCCATGATTCAAAATAAAATGACTGATCATAACTATTACATAATAAGAAAATCCAACGGTATAAGAAATATAATACATAGAATCTGACACAACAACAAATAAGATAAACCTCCAGAAATAGGAGCTTGATGCAGATCAGGCTTAGTAGCAGGCGACGCAGTCATAGACGTCAAAGAAAATTCTAAAAAAAGAAGGAAAAAAGTCTCAAAATATTAAAACAAAAAGTGAGCCAAATAAAATAAAGTACGAGCAGGGGAATCAGAAATGTATGCGTACCAAACTTTATGAGGCAAAGCTAGTAAAATAGACAAGTAAATGAGTCAATCAGAAATAACCATAATTATAAGCATACTTCAGAGTATACCATATATTTGTTCATATAATGTCATAAGCTGTAACCAATGAATTGTGTAGGTGCTTTTATTTGATGCACATGAGTTTTCAAGTTCAGATGCAAGTCTTATTAGAGAATTCATGGTTGCTATGACCATTCATTTGTTCCCGTTACGGAGTCAAGCGAGATCTCAAGTTAAGGAGCTGCATCAACTAAACTATACCTTTCAATGATTGCTTATGATATTAAGGAATTAAATGATTTATAGTTTAGTGAATTCTAACGTATTACGACATGTTATTAATTTGACGATTCAGGTGTTTCAAGTAAAATTTGTAAACGTATGAAAAGATGCTAGAAACTAAGTTCAATGTCTGCAAGCACAAGAGATTTCTCTACCTGTCTTAAGTAAGGTTGAAACTGACGGTGTTGGCTAAGAGAGACAAGCAAAGTTGGAAAACTTATTTCAGACTTGTTCACGCACAATTATAGATGATATTTGAATTATCGGAAACTCTAACACTAGTACAAGCAATTTATTTCACAAATCCTAAAACATGAGAGAGTTTAGCGATTTACCTCCCTCAATAGTGAGGGGAGAGGAGGCTACCTCGCAGAATTAGGGATTTTGGCAGCACTTTGGCTTAGGTCAACCCTAAATTAGAGGGGATTTTGAGAGATTCTACTGATAGATTTGACGAACGACACCATAATTCACAAATAAATAGCGATTAGTTGATTGTTGGAGGGAAAAAACTTTAAATAACAAATAATACGCAAATTGGAGACGAATTTCAAAGAAAAATCAAGAAATCTGAAAGAGAAGGGGAAAGAGGAAATCCTTACCCAGAGGAGCAAAATCCGAGCCCAAGGAGGAGAGGAGAGGAAACCCTAGTTGTCACTCTCACAAATCTCGGCCAAAATGGAGAGGAAGCAAGAAAATAGGGCTGCTGGAGGAAGAGGGTTGCTGGCCTTGAAGAGGAGGGGTAAAATTTCTGTTGTAGTCGGTTCCTTGGAGGAGGTCGGACAGCCTCCTGAGAGGAGGGGTTGCTGCCCTTGCTGCTCAAAGAAGAAGAAGAAGAAGAGAAGTAGGAGGGGGCGGGACTGCCGACTAGAGAGGGGGACGCACGAGAGGGAGGCGGTGAATTGGAGACACAACGATGGGGATCAGGAGACGAGATTGCGGGAGTCGGTAGGTGCGCGTGTGAAGGCTGTTCCGAAGGGTTACAAAACCGAGAATAAATGGGGGGGGGGACTTGTGGCTAGGTTTTAATTTTTTTTGTAAAGAGAGTTAGGAAATTTACAAATACGCCATTGTATTAATTTTGCTTGATTTGAATCTTATTATGATTTCTTTTTTTTACACAGTCATTACATTTAGTGGACAAACGAGTGATATGAAGGTCATACTGCAGAGCACTAGAACGAAGAATGTTAGTACAGTATGCTTCAGTAAAGATAACTTCGCCATAATAAGACTTGAAAAGATTCATTGTAATAAGAAAGCACCAAGTAACATAAACACCATTTTAGATGGTGATATTTACACACGTAGATTGATGACATATACCATGATCGATAAGATATGTTCCAAAAACACCACGTTCACCATACATGCAATTGTCACTTCAAACGAATCGAATACTACTTCCAAAGTGAGTAAAAACCATGTTTGTTTTGAAAAAGTTTAAAACAATCAATGACTTCATTCTTACTTTTTATTGTTAATTGAACACTTAAATTAAGGTCAAATGATAAGGAGAGCACGAGGGAAGGTTGAATGATATCAAAATATGTATAAAATATGATTTGGACTATGTCATATATGTTTTGAAAATTCACAAGCATTACAAGTAAGGTTTCTCCCAAAACTAGAAAACATAACAAAATTTTTAGAAGTTCAGTTAAGGAAGTGTCTCCAAGACGTTGATGTCATCGTTGAGCATTTATAGAGGAGGGTGGAGCATTGGAAGTGCATGATGAACTTGTTGATCCAAAATATTTAGTCCCTATAATTCCTATCATTGCCAATACGCTGCTTCGTTCCCAGATCATGGAAAAAAACAACCATCTGGAAGAAATGCAACAAAGCAATTTAAGGACGTGGTTAAGCGACTAATGGATGTCAAATTTTGAGAAAAGGAGGGAACATGTTTAACATATGAGAAAGACATGATAGAGAAACCTAAGACAATTCTTTTTCCATCTATAAAAGAAAGTCACATTGGCAATGATAATTTTCTCACAATCAAAAAAGAGGGTGTATGATGTAAAAATTGATTATGCCTCCACCATGTGATCTATAACACCGGAATCAATGATTCATTCATATTGTATTGCCCAAACAGATTGATGTCGCAAAAGTAGCAGTGGAGGAATCTCCATGAGAGCGCAGAAGATGCCTCAGGGCATTAAACGTTTTTGTTGAAAAACCTCTGGAGAGGATCTTACCAATAGTGCCTTCATGAGCTTCAGTAATATGAGCACCATATGGTGGGACAAAAGTATTGGATTTCTTGCGAGGATTGCAATGTCCATGAGCACCATTTCCCTTTCTCAAAGGAGCAAGATGAGGATGTGGGAGAGAATAAGATTTCTGGATATGACCTTGCTTTCCGCAACAATAACACAAACAAGGAGGCAGATCTGAAGTAGGCAATTCTCGACCAATGCCAACAAGTGCAGAACATCAACCACTGCGTTGGAATTAAGATAACTTCGCCGATTCTCATCACCTAAAACCATGTTGATTGATTCCCAAGGAGAGGCATAAGGCGGTGCAAGACATGATTGCAGACCATGTCAAAATCCATATTAAGGCCTATAAGTATGCTTCCCAGTGGTGATCCTCGTTTTTCTTTAACACGCGGGTGTTTGTAGTGCATGTTGGAGTGAAGTTCTCAAAGTAGTCAAGTTCTTGATAGAGACGTTCGAGCTCAGAGAAATAGAAGGAACAGTAGAAGAGCCTTGTTTCAATTTGAGAACAAGCTAAGTAAGCTCTTACACTTGTTTAGAGCTACCAATTTGAGAATAAGTTTCTCGTGCTCGAGTATTGATCTCTATGACATAATCCATAAACATCTAGCCGTGGTAGACATTGAATGGACCAATCACGGGATCACCAAAGAGTTGTCAGCATCTCACTTCTGCCAGAAGGTTCATTACTAGGCTGTTGAACAATGGTCCAATCAATGTACCCACCCAACTGATGACTTTGGACGACATGTTGTGCAACTTGGGACCATTCAAGATAATTTATGACGTTGAAAGGTATGGTTGTAATCTGGAAGGAACCGGAGGGACCATGGGTCCACGAATGGTCGTTTTTGGGAGTGTTCGTAATACTAGAGGAGTTTGATTACTTGAGTCTGAGGAGCCCGCCATAAAAAATACCCACGTGATAGTAAAAAAGCTTGGGTGAGTATGTAACGAAAAAGCTCAGCGAGTCCCGAGAATAAAGGGCTCAGGCAAGCGCAAGGGGTCGGTTGAGAGCACACACAAACAAGAGCTCGATGAGAGCAGTTGCGTCGAGAAACCAGACTATGTGAGAGAAGGCATGGTCAAGCGCGAGAATGAATGCTATTGAGAACATGCACACACAAGAGCTCGGCGAGAGTAGGCACGGACTAGCGCTAGCACGTATAGATGAGAGAGGAAGATATTCGTATAGGGGCTCGATGAGCAGACCAACAAACATGAGCCACATGACTGAATAAACACTCAATGAGAACCTCGATGGGAAGACCGACGAACAGTGGTGACTAGAGCTTGAGCTGGAACCCGCTCATAATGCGAACTATTGGTGGAAGATCGATGAGAACTCTATAAGGAAGTTTGGCAAAATGATGGGAAAATGCCCAATCGCGGGAGACTGGATGCGCGTGAATCAGACTTGTGCGAGTGTTTAGTCGTGTGAGGCCGCACAGATGTATGTGCATGCAAGTGCTAGATTGATTCAACGACAATGAGGGATGCAAGTCAGGAAATTTTGGATGTGCGCGAGACAGTGTATGCGGGACAAGATATGGGGCCGCGAAAAGTATTTCCGCCTAGCTCTAATACGTAATACCAAATTGAGAACTCGAGAAGGATTATATGTAACTCCCCGGTCCACTGTGGGCGCGCTGCAAGTTTGCGTCCCAACGACCCCAATCCCTCTCTATGGATCTGATTGGCCGCAATCGCTAATTCCAATGGAGGGTTGTTGAGTCTGGGGCGTGAACCCCCCAACCTCCTAGATAGGGAGTGCTAAACTGGTTCTCATCACCAACTGAGATAAGGTCGCGTAGCGATGCTCCGCTTGCTTGAATTTCATGAGGTAGTGGAGTTCCTCTTGCTCTAGATTGTGCTGATGCCTCACGTCTCAGAGGGAATCCTACTGATCTCAGTCATTGCTGAGCTCAGTTGGTGTTGAGAACCGATTTAACACTCCCTTATCTAGGAGGTCTGGGGTTCAGGCCTCAACAACCTGCCATTGGAATTAGCTGCTGCGGCCGATCAGATTCGTGGAGAGGGGATGAGGTCACTGGTCTGCAGACCTGTAACGCACCCACAGTAGACGAGTGCATTACATTATTTCCAATCTAATGAGAAATGTATTATACTTTATTTCTAACGAAATGAAGGGAAAATGAAATTGCAATGGACCTTTACAACAGACTATATTATATATAGTTCAAAACTGCATGTGAACTATATGGCAAAATGTTGAATGCCCCATGCATCTCCTTTTTGATAATGTTGTTACTATACACAGCCTCAAATCCGGTGTTTCATCAGTTCTCAAAAACATTGAAATAAATTGCTATTTTGTGAGGGAGAAGTTTATTTATGGAACCTCTACTACAAAAATTATCAGTGGATACAGTTGGCAAACATATTTACCAGACCTGTGGTCGGAAGTAAGTTAAGGAACATAAGGATCAAGCTAGGCAGTTTGAGTATAATGACACCCTCTTTGCTCAAGTTTTAGGGGGCGTGTGATTGGAGTAAAGATAAAGTCATATTGTGGTGACCATATTCCAAGCATTCAAAATAATACATACACATGGTATTGTTCTAGGGCATTGATATTGAGTCTAGCCATAAATGGCTATCATGCCTACAAGGAGGTTGAAGAGTGCAAGTAAAAGTATCCGTCTTCTTAGGTGATTCCCTCGTTCAAATTAACTTTATATATACACACAAACACAAGTGTATAAAATGTGTTTGTATATATGAACACACTATCTATATATCTATATCTACAGTGTGTGTGTGTGTATGAACACACTATCTATATATCTATATCTACAGTGTGTGTGTAATAATAAATACATATAAATATTTACATACTAGCGGAATGGCATAGTGTCCCCTATGCAAATTTCTTGGAGCTAATAATACAAGAGAGCAAGGGAAAACATAACCTTGCTTCCTTTCTGTTATAGTGCCAGTGCATGCGGTCTCCCAAGTACTCTACTTAAAACTGGAACATCAATATTAATTAACAACTTTGATTTTTATTAAGACTTTCATTTGACAAAACAGATTTGTATATTTGCGCGCTTCAAACATGAAAATTTGATTAAAATAAATTGTATAAACCGTTTTCAGTTTTAAAATTATTCAGAACTAAAATAAAGATCATTCTTTTAAGATGTGAAAGGCCTTTCTCTCATGCCCCTCTCTCTCGCTCTTTGCCTCAAGGCACACATCTGCTTCTGTTGTTTTTTTAAGATGTGAAAGCCCTTCCTCTCTTCTTCTGTCTTTCGATATATATATATATATATATATATATATATATATATATATATATATATATATATATATATATATATATATATATGTCTGTATGTTTGTGTATATATGTTTGTATGCAAAATTGAATAGCAGTCAATACCAAGCCATGCGAACTCGTGTTTATAAATTAAAGGTATACATATGCATATGTATGATGATATATATAGGGGGCTGGAGGCGGCAGGAGTGTCGCCGTGCTGTGGCATTGTTGCGTAAGGGGTCTTGTCGCAACCGCACGAGAGCCCCCCGTGCACTGTCTCTCGTATTAGATAAACTTTTTAAAATAAAATTCGGGTACCTGCACACAAAAAAGTTCAAATAAAAATTATTAAAAAAGGTGAAACTAAAATTATCAAAAAAACAAAGAAACAAAATAAAAGAAAACTATAGGTTATACTTAAAAAAATAAAAGCTATATATTATATTATTATTATATATCATAATATATATATATTACTATATTAAAGATGTTCTAGAATAAATTCGGACCATCGAATATGTGCCAAATTTTTAATCTCAGCCATCTAATGAAGAGAGAGAAAGGAATGATGAGAGAGGTGGAGAGGAGGGGGAATATGTTAGCCCTCCTTTCCCTAGAGAGAGAGAGGGAGAGAGCAGCGGGAGAGAGAGAGCGGGAGGGAGAGGGAGATTAAGTTATAATCACAAATATTTTAAAAACACCCAAGTCTTTAGTCCCACATCGCAAAGGGCAATTAAGTTATCAGCGTGTATAGACGTTTATGTGCAAACTATATTGTTGGCTGTTCACTTGTTGACAATTTCTCGCGGGTCTGCCTGAAGAGGTTCTGCGTAATTGAAACGAGCTTGGCTGGCGAACCACATTTTTTTCATCCCTTAGAGGGGTAAAACCGGAATTTCGCGCACTGAAAGACATTTTCAGAAGAGCCAAACTTTTAGCGACGGATGAACAGAGTTACTGTTTCATGTCCAAAATTCCTTTATTAATAGTATATATATATACATATACACACATCTATATACATAAATACATATATATGCATACATATATAGATATACATATATGTACACACGAGTGACAGACATGAGGCCCCCCGTGCAGGCGACGACATTCTGCGGGGGCGGCGACATTCAGTGGGGTTGGTGACATTCTGCGTGGTCGGCGACATTCGGCGTGGTCGGCGACATTCGGCGTGGTCGGCGACATTCGGCGGGGTCGGCGACATTCGGCGGGGTGTCGGGGTCGACGACATTCGGCGGGGTCGACGACATTCGGCGGGCGGCGACAACATTTGCCGGGGGCGGAGACATTTGGTGGGAGGCAACGTTCGGCGGGTGGCTTCATTCGGCCGGCGACAACATACAGTGGAGGCACCCCTATCCCTAACTACGGTGTCCGTGCTCGGCCCCTATTCCTAACTACGATCATGTAGGGGCTCCACCTCTATCCCCAACTACAACTGTGATGGGGGTTCACCCCTATCTCTAATTTTTGCCGTTACGGAGCTTCACCCATGTTCAACTACACTCACGAACGGGTTATGGAATCTTACATTTCTTAACTTTTATTAGACTTATCTTGAAGAGTTTAGTATTATTAAGGCTATCAATGGAGTTGAACCATGACCATCACTTTATATGAATTTTGAATGCCTAGTGAATGAAATGAATCACAATTGCATAATGAATCACAATTGCATAATGAATCACAATTGCATAGTGAATGATTTGAATTACAATTGTAGGAATAAAAATATGAATTACGGTTACACACAAAAATAAAAAATCACGAGTTCATTTGAATGAAAGGTAAAATGTCTAACAATGCAATGATTAAATGATGAAATCATCAAATATGAACAATACTAATGACTAAAAATCAAGCGCTACCACATCAACCATATAACAACTAGTGGAGTTGGGAATAATGAAATTCATCCACTGAACACCAAAAAAATGTAGATGAGATAAAATAAATGACGTACATCGTTTCCCCCATGCCAAACATGTTGTAGATGAACTCAACACCAAATTTATTGTCTTTACCAAAAAGAAGAGAGTCTACATTTTTATTCAAGGAAAAATGTAAGGTGTGCTTTGGTGTGAGGAAAACATGTTAACCTACTCTTACTTGTCCTTGCAATGAGGAATCAACACATTCTAAGTTCTTAGGCAATTTAAGATGTCCCTTCAATATTTACAAATGAATAAATGGGGTTTTGAAGACGAAATTCAGTGTAATCGCCCAGGAGTTTGTGATCATTAGCCAAAATAAAAGATCAACAAAAATGTCTAATCAATAAAGGATCAACCTACAAATAATATATGATTAGAGACCTCAAAAGCCTAGATATTAATAGTGGAAAATTAAGTATATTGCGGAAGTTATTCAAGGGTTTTGATACCTGAAGTAAATCTTCGTCGGCGTTGACCAATTAACTTTGGCTTGCAGCGATCTACTATTATGGAGGGGAAATGGACACCTAGGGTTGCCCGTGGATTTGCGATGGTTGGTCAGTTAGGAGCAGGGCTGCGGTGAGATATCGATGAAGAGGAAACTCCGGTGGTGAGGTGAGTCGTTGGATCGGCTGGTCTGGAGCTTCACAGAGGATGAAAAATTGACTTCTCCAGGAATAAGAGTCCGATGATTCCAAAGCAAAGCAACAACGACATTGACGCCGCACCTAGCGCCATTTTCTTCCCTCCACGCGCACCGTCGGTCTCCTGAGAAAGAGAAGCCGATGATGACATACGTAGGTGAATGAAGGAGTTACCTAGAGGAGCGGAGGGGATGTCAGAGTAAGATGGACTTCACAGATCGTGAGAACTGCATAGGCGTGGAGCGATAGGGAGCGTTTTAATTTTCAAAATTCTGAAGGTTGCTTATATTTGACGATGAATTGGATGGAGCGTTTTTAATGGGACGGTTGAGACCATCCCAACGGTTTTTTAATGCCATCCAATTACTAATCCATATACATATATACTGATGTATGTTTGTATGTGAAAATCGAATACCGGTCAATACCAAACCATGTGAACTGTGTTTTTATAGCATAGATTTACATATGTATACGAGTGACAGGCACGGGCCTTCGGCCCGAGGGGCATTTGTCGCGGGGGCGACATTTGTCGAGGAGGGCGACATTTATCGTGATGGGTGCAGGGAGGTCCCACATCGACTCTGTAGTTAAATTTAATGTTCTAAATTAAAACTATTTTGTCAATCCTATGATTCTGAATAATGACTCAAAAACATCTAAATCACATCTACCAAACTATGAGAAGAAAACTTGAATGAAAAAAATTATTTGTACTTGGATTCAAGCAAGTAGTAAAACTTTATGGACTTAAACTTTGTAAAACTTTATGGATTCCAACTTAGATAAATGGTGATGAACCCTTATATTTTTGGTCACCAAAAACTATGAATCACGTCAAAACAGGTTTATAAAAATAGCTAATTAAAAACACATTAAAAACACTAAAATTAATGAATTTGAGGTATAAACAATCAAAATTTAAGGTAAATTTTTTATCAAAAACTGACTTCAAATAGAGATGAAAGAAAAATGAGATTGTTTTACCTCTAACTGAATTAATACCCCCTATTTCCAATAGCTGCTCCTTTCATCTCTTCAAAATATCTTCATTCTCATCCCAATCGATCGCAGATGGTGGAAAACAATTGTAATTGCAAGTTTCATTGCATAACAAAACAACAAAGAGCTAGTTGGAATGCTTATGAAGTATTACCTTGAATACAAATGACTATATAGTTGTGCGAAATGACATGTTGACAATATCCTAGTTGTGCGAAATGACATGTTGACAATATCACAGAGTAGTTATTCTAATATCTTGAGAAAATCATTGAAGCATTATGACAAACAGCTACTGGGCAATACAAATAAAAATTTATTGTTTCTTAGTAATTGCATAAAAACACATTGACAAAGCCAAACATCAAAACAAAAATGAAAATGGAAAAAAATTAGTAGATTCGTGGCGGGGTTTGTTGATACGTATGCGGTTTCTTAGGTTTAATTAGTATGGGAGTAGTTTTTTACCGGAGGATACAGAGGAGGTTGAATGTTGGTCGTCGTGGCTTTGATTAAAAGAAGCAAGAGTGGCTGTGCAGATGTTGGAGGAAGCGCGCTTTGGAGGCTTGCTTGGGAGGGAGGAGGCGTTCCGACATTGGAGTGGCGAGGGGTGCAGAGCGGGGTTGCAATGGAGGTTCACCAGGGTTGATTCCCGCACGGAGGAGATGAGCTGCAATTTTAATCTACACTTCATCATGAATGTGCTCATGATCTCCCATTTTTTTTCAATGAGTTAGAACTCAGATTTATGCCAAATCTTCATTTGCCTTTAAAAATAACAAAATTAAAATTTGAAACTTAAAAGTGATAGCACACAGTTGAAATTTGAAACTTAAAAGTGATAACACAATTGAAATTTGAAACTTAAAAGGATCAATGCTAACCTAATTAATGTAGAGGAAGATCGCTACAGTCGTACTGTATTGAAAATTTGAAAAGAAGAGATGGGGGAAAGAAGATAAGAGATATGATATTACCTTATGGAAGTGTCTCTGTGTCGCCGTTGAAGAGGTGCTGGAAGAAGTAGTTGAAGATCAATGGGTTGGGAGAGGCCGAGAGAAGGTCGAAGATGGAGATTCTTGCATAGAGAGGAGATCGGCGGAGGAGCTTCTTGCGCGGAGTGGTTCGCCGATGTGGTTTTTTGCGGTGGGAGGAGGGAGCAGCAGCGAGGTGCGGGAACGTACTTTGCGGGAGCCGATAGTGGTGGTCACGACAGAAGAAGCAGAGGCGTGGTTGCGGGCTTCGACGCCGGAGAGTTGTGGGCCGTCAGAGAGCAACGACGCCGGGCAGTGTGGATTCTGGAGGCGACAAATGTGGGGCTGAAGAAGATCCGCGCAACGGTGCCGGAGCTTTTAATCGGTAGATTTAGGGCACAGGAGGGGCGACTGTTTTTTATTGGGTGATCCACGGTTTAAGAGCGGCAGATTTAGGGCACGGTAGGGTTGGAAAGCATGCTCCGTCGTTGATGGAGATGAGGCTGAAGTTAGGTAGTAGCAGACGGTGTCGGTCCTTGGTGGAGGCGGCGATGGGGTCAGGCGCGGATGAGAAGAGGTCGCGGGGGAGAAGCACTGAGGAAGAATGACCTAGGCACCGGGTTTTGGAGGAGAATGAGAGAGACCTAGGCACCGAGTTTTAAATTTTGTAAATTAAAAAATTGAATTTAAAGCTTGATCGGCCGGCTAGAATGAATTAGGTGTCTCATATACCTTGTCAAATGCATTTTGATGATACTTCTTTTTAATATAGTATAGATACATATACATATATACAAATATATAGTGTATGCACAAGTGCACATACATATAATATATACATATAAATATATACAAATATATAGTGTATGCACGTGTGCACACATATATATGTACAATATATGTGTTTAGTATGTATATATAGATAAATAATAGTAGTTTATCATTCCCTTTAGATAATTTTCCATCGCTGTGTTCATAGGTATTACGAAAGAAGCATCCCCAATTTGCACAGCAGCACAATGGTGCCTATATGCAACAGGTGCTGCAATACTCTTTCGAATTTTTGGTCCTATTGCTGGTGCATTTTTCGTTAAGCAAGATATTCTGTGTCAATAACAGGACGCTGAAGAATGTTGGACCCAATTGATTTTCACTCTTTCCCAATCTCTTAGATCATCAGACTCAAGGTATCACCCCTCTTGCTGCTAGCACTTTAATGAAACATATTATCACTTTATATTTATAATTCAGGCGTATTTTAAGAATTTCGTTTTGTACATTGATTTTTTACTTTAATGAACATTTATAGATATTTATCCGCATAATTTACTGCAAAATTTGTCTGGATTCCAAACACCGATTTTCGTGTGCGGGATGATCGCTTGCAGTCATTATGCGATTGTGCACGATTGTAATAATGATCACATGCGATCATTATTGCGTGGTCATTATGATCCTGTGCTATCACATAATGTTCGTGCATGGTCTTAGTGAGCATTATTCCAACACACGATCATAATAATGATTGCATGCGATCATATTGGTCATGAACCATCATTTAACGATTGCTCAATCATCCCAAACACAATTTCTCCAATTTGGGGAGGTACTAGGTAGAGAACCAAAACTAAACTTGCTGGAGGCCTCCAAAAAGTTGACATTATAAGTCAATATTATTGGTTATAAGTTCCGGATCTCAAGCAAGTTGGATATGTTTAACCAAAACAAGAGAGGTTCAGTTCTGTTTGGATTTCATCTTTATTTCTAGCCACAGGCTATCTAGCCTGCTAGTCTTGTCTTTATTAGTTTCCTATAAAAATAGTTAGAGGTCTGATGGTAAATATAAAATGTAGTAATTGTGTTTTGTATTTGAAAAAATTGGGAAGGTTGTAATTAATTTATGCACCATTACCTTTGTATTATTGAGAGGCTAATTTCATAACTGTCTTTCAGGTTCTCCTTTCTTAGCCAGCATCTTCAATATGTTGTGAGCTTTAGCTTCATTTCCTTTGTGTAGTCTAATAGTAGATTGCCTTTGTTATAAACTCCTATACACTACTTCCATGTGTATTTGAAATGATGCATAAGAAATGTGGATGAGAGCCTTATAGACATTGTACATCCTCATAGAGGACGGATTTAGCTGCTGAATGAAATGTAATGTTATACTCTCCTTACTCTCCTAGTGAGAGCGAATTGACCAATCTTTTGGTTTCTCCTGGAACTTACATCTGAAATGTTGTTTTATACATTTGTTCACAACCTTAATCTGTCCATCAAACTGAGACTGAGAAGTTGTAAAAGTGCTCAAGTTGTCCTTTTGAAACTTAAAAGTTCCTTCCAGAACAGACTCATAAAGGTTGACTCCCCTATCGCTGTCAAATGATTTAGGCATGCCATTCAATTTAAAGATGTTATCCAGAATGAGTGGATATGTGACAATGTCAGTTTAAGGGTCCTTTAGTAGTATGAAGTGTGCATATTTAACCTGCCAACTACTAAAAAAATGACATCTCCATGTGAAATAGGAACCCCAAAGTTTTTTTTAATGCTTGGGTTATAGGTCTCTGCGTCACATCTTCTTCACCTTTAAAGGATATCACATGTCCAAGATATTTTACTTTATCCCTTGAAAATTCACACTTACTCCTGATGTACAGTTCATATTGTCTCAAAATATCAAAAATGTTTTGAGATGTTTTAAATAATCACACTATTTCTCAATGTATATCAAATTATCAATATATTATCAATAAAATAAAATAAGCTTTCTCAGAAATGGTTGAAGTACCTTGTTCATAAGACTTTGTAAGGCATTCAAAGTGGTCATGATTACTCAGTGTGGTCTTTTGTATATCAGATTATTCCATCCTAGCTGGATGGTAACTAGATCTGCATTCCAGTTTAGAAATAATCTTGCTCCATACAATTCATCAAGCTGCCATTCAATAAGATAGTAAGAATGTGTGAAATTTGACCTTTGATGATGTTTTTATTCAGTTTTATGTAATCAATGGACATCCCCCATGAGCCATTCTTTTACTTTACAAGGACCTTAGTGATGAAAATGTAGTAGTGCTATGCCTAATTCCCCACTATCCAACATAGATTGCACCAGTTTCTCTACTCCAGTCTCTGTAAACTGGGTTATTTATAAGGTCTCATATTTATTAAATTTGCCTCATCCTTTATTGTTATTCTGTGATCTTGATCTCTGCTGTGAGGTCGGATTTTTGGTTCAGTAAACAGGTCTTCATATTCTTCTAGTATCCCTTATGGTTCTGGCTTACTACCGTATTTTGTTCAATTGGTTCTCCTTCAGTATTCATGATCCCCTGTTCTTCCAACTGGCATAACATTTCAAATGCATCGTGGTTATTTTGGCTGTTTTCTCGACAGTTTTCTTCATTTGATGCTTGCCAGTCATTTTAATAAAAGAGGTTGTAAGTCCCCTTAAAACTGCTTTCTTCTCTTAATAAATTTCATCTTCATTTACTGAAAATTCCAACTGATCTCCCAGGGTGATAAACCATTGCATTCCCAACATCATAGTCCATCCCCAAAATTGCAAACAGTTAAATCTGTAGAAAAAATATCATATATTTTCCTAGAAATGTTTTTGTACATATAGGGGGAGGGGATGTATATCGTGTTCCCATCTGCCACAACAAATTGAAATGTGCAATGGATTTGAGTTTGCATTTCAATCATCCGTCAATTCCTACATCTAGGAAGTTGTGTACCTCCTGTGTGAAAGAGTATGTGAATGTCCTGTTTTTTCAATGTACCAGTCACCCTCATGGTTTTAAACTCGTGAATTTCTATCATTGCATGCATTGAGAGATGTGAAAGGGGAATAGATTCATTGAGGGAAAACTTTTTTCCTCTTCTACTTATGCTGTCACTATGTCCCTTTCATCTTCATCTTCCTCATCCTCACAATCCAATATGTACAATTTTTTTCTCTTGCTGCATTTATGGTCAGGGAAACCTTTTTTTTCTTCACACCCAAAACAAAGCCTCTTGGCTCTTTCTTCATCTAAATCTTGATATCTCCTTGACCCTCTACTTGAATTCGACAATCTTTTGTTATTTTGATCAAAATTGACCTTGTCCCGGGCCATTTGATTTGAAATTTGACAATTGAGATAGATGGTAGAGTTGAATTTAAGATATGAACTCATTTTGCTAGCTAACATCAAAGCTTGCTTCTGTTGTTTGGCCATGTTAATGGCTTCCTGCAAGTTTTTTGGTTTAAATATCCATAGCTGAATGGCCACTTCTCCTTTCACACCCCAAGGAACAAATAATAGCATAAGCTTTAGATAGATCCTTCCAATTCAAACCTCACTTGGTCACTGATAGAACCCTAGTTCAAAGAAATCAAGATTAAGATAAAGAAAATCAAGCAAAATAATTTCATTTATTTAAAAAAACAGCAAACATCCCTGCAATGGGGGGGGGGGGGGGGTGGGGGTGGGGCTACAATTCATTCATATTACAGAAATGATATTATGAACAATGCCTTCAGCCTATTAAAAGATTTAATTACCACACCTATATTATCAAATTGTAATTAACTGCTAATTGAGGTTCTTATCCTCACTTAGGTCATGCAGTCCATCAAAAAGGCGATGTTGACCAAGTAGTCTAGGCGACTTAGCAACAAAGCCACCTTCCACCAATG
Source organism: Platanthera guangdongensis (assembly GCA_039583875.1). Taxonomy (NCBI): domain Eukaryota; kingdom Viridiplantae; phylum Streptophyta; class Magnoliopsida; order Asparagales; family Orchidaceae; genus Platanthera; species Platanthera guangdongensis. The sequence goes on from CM077158.1 coordinate 226,089,309, forward strand.
CTGCTGTATTTGAGGCCTAGCTTCCCATATCGATGGAATGCATTTTCCTCCCAGCCGGGGCACCATTTACCCGCTGCAAGCTCTAATAAGGGCGGTCTGCAATAAATCATGCACTCCAAGCCTCAAGAAATCCAGTCCTTGTGAGGCAGTGTCGGGTATTACATGAAACTGTATTTTTAAATAACCTGCTGCAATTTGCGTTCCGGATCACATGTTGTGAGCACTTCGCCAAGCAGCTCACGTTGGTGGAGGATTGAGTATGATTGGAATCATTCTACCTCATGGGCTCCACACAACAGTGATGCAACCAGCTTGTGTGGGAGATGCTCAATCTGAATGTGCAGATTTAAAAACCTGCTGCAATTTGCGTTCCAGATCACCCTGCATCAATCTGTTGGGTGATTGTCTCTCTCAATCAAATGGCATTTGTGAACGATTACTTGGAGATTTTTCTAACACCACCGACCTGTCTCCATTCTGTACTCTCATAACATCAAGCATCCATATTAATTGCATGCTTGCATGATTGATGATGTAGACTAAGGTGGGGGGTTGTATATTTTAAAAGATGGAAATTGCAATCTATTTAAATAATTATGGAGCGAAGAACTCCACGGGTTATTTCAAACGAATAAAATGACCTAGGCGTCGCAAATGAGCATAAGGCTACTGCTCCGAACATAAGATATCATGATTCAAACTTCCACAGGCGGAGAAATCAGGTGGTGGCATTCACGTATTTGAAATTAACGATAATCAGAAGATGAAATTAGTTAGGGCAAACTCTTAATAATTAACTATTCATTTAATTAAATTGGGCATAAAATGTAACTGTAGGGATTGAGCCCGAAGACAGGTAGAGGTAAACCAGCAGGATTCGAGCACAAGTCCTCCAGGCAGAGGCTGGAGGGAAGAGATCTATGGTCGTGGGCTGGTCAGCTTTGTGCATGGTTGTCCAAGGAAGCGTCTGTCGGGGATCTGGCCAGTTGGGAGGTCGTCGGGAGGTTGGAAGTTGGCAGAGGGTTGTGCTATCGACAACTACAAGAGGAATCTTGCGGGCTGGCTGAACGGGAGGAGTGTTGGAGCGTCGGGGATGTTGGAGGGAGATTCGCCGGAGGTCGGAGGTCCCTCAGTAAGGCTCTGACAGCAGCTATGACGGCGGAAGGACCTTCACTGGATGTTTCCTTCGACGAGGCTGAGCGTTGGGAGGTTGTCGTGACTTCAGGAGCTTTCCATCGGGGAAGATGGTCTATGGAGGGTGCGGCTTCTGTGACAACTCAAAATTTCACGCACTTATTTTATTTTCTCTCCCCGATGATGAAAAAGGCAGTACGATATTCTCGAGATTTATCTTTTGCGCATTTTTCCATTTCATTTGATTTATTTGTGGGGGTGCCAATAACATTTTCCGTTTCATTTGATTTCATTTGATTTTCCGTTTTATGCGGGCTGGCTGTTTTGCTGTCTGGATATGCTTGTTGACTGATATGTTAGTGGGCTTATATACTTATATGGGCTGGCCGGGCTTGCTGCCTTTAATGGTGGGCTGGCTGTGTTGGCTGGATGTTGGATATGGATAGTGCTGGCTGAGGTGTGTGCCGACTGTGTTGGCTGGATGCTGGATATGTTTGCTGGCTGAGATTGGGCGTTTGTTGGATGGTATGTTGACATTTGGGTGTTGAGTTTTGACACTTGGCTTGTATTTGGACACTTGGCTGTTGCTTAATGGATATGTGACACCTATTTAAGTTAGCCACTCCATTTTGACTTCTAGCCGCCTCTTCACCGCCCATGCCCTCTTTAAATAATTGGTGGATTTCTTCCTCCCATTCTCCAACTGTTTCCCTCTTCTCTGCTGTCCCGAGACTGCTGCCACTGCTGTCTTTTTCTGCTGATTTACTGCTCTCTGCTGGAAGCTTGTTGCTACTTACTGATGTCTTGCTACACCACTGCCCCTTAGCTGCTACACCCTGCTGTCCCTATCTGCTTATCTTTTACTGCTTTAACAGCAGCTGCTGCTGTTACTTTTGGCTGCCCTACTGCTGCCCGCTCTCCTCCTCCCTCATTCTCCTCTTTTTGCTGGTTAGTTTATTGTTTTGAAACTATTTTTCGTGTTGATTTCGGGCCGCCTAGTCACCGTTTCGCGCTGTTTTGTTAACTGCTGTATGGGTGTACTTTTTATACCTTGTTGGACATCACTTTTAAGAGGACGGGAAGTCCATTTGGGGGCTGATTTTAGCCCATTTTGAGGCATATTTATGGCTGTCCGGCAAGATATAAAATCAGATTTTGGTCTTTTGCGATTTCCGGTTTATCGTGTCAGTTTTCCGATGATTTAGCGAATCATTTTAAATCTTTTGCGCTTTTCGCTACACATTCCAACTGACACAACCCAATAAACGTGCGTATATTTCAGTGGATCCCAAGACTTCAAAATCAGAGGATGGCGTCACAAGGAAATCGTGACGAAAATGCGAATAAAGGCAAAACTGTGGTGAGTATTTTATTTCTTGAAATTATGGGTATTCAATTATTTTGCCATATTTCATGTCTTTGAACAAACTTGCTTGTGCATATGAGTTTCGCCTTAAAGATATGTCGCTAAAGAAATAAAGTGGGCAATGAGACAATTAAGCGATAATTATTCTGAGGGGAATTATGTTATTAAAAACTTCTATTTACACACCAAGATAAAATCCATTTAAAATTCTGCATGGGGAAATGTGATGACTTCAAATCGATGATGTGGAGGCATCCACTGATGGATTCACCAGTAGGGGTGAGGCTACACTTACGCTCTTCGGGGGAGGGGCCCAATTTAGATGCATCACCAGAGCATTTCCCATTTTATGTAACTAAAGTTAAGAGGATAATTTAATGACCGGTATTGAGAATAATCAAGTGAATAATTTTTTTGTACTGTATGCATATTGATATCATCCCCTTGTTTGCATGTATAACTGTTTCACGAAATACTGTTCTCACATATTCATAATTTTTATGACTAACCCAGAGTGAACACATTTTTTTTAGGCAGCAGGACAAACTACAAGCAGAACATGCAGGATCTTGACAGTTGAACTGGTAAAAGCACTAATTGAAGCCCGAGACTGGCATAGAGCTCCTTGTACTGGACCTATGCGTATCTATTTTAATAAGTCTATCTAGTATATGTAAATGATCGTGTAATAAACAAAGAAATGAAATAACAAGCTGAGTGTATGTTCTTTATACTTGCATTCTGATGTACTGTGATCATTTTATTCAAAACTGGTGTCCGATCCTTGATTCAGTTAAAGAGCCCAGGATTTGGGTCTCTACAATTGGTATCAGAGCACCAGTTTTCGATTAATTGGGTCGCAGGTAGTACAAAGACATTACACGAATAACCCGCTTTTCGAGCATATTTCAGTTGAAACCGACAGACGACTTGTGACGAACGTGAAGTAGGGATTCAGATCCGAGGGCAGCGCTATTAGACGTCATTGTCCAGTCAGTTTTCGGGGACGAAAACTCTTTTAGTGGGGAAGATTTTGTGACAACCCAAAATTTCACGCACTTATTTTATTTTCTCTCCCCAATGATGAAAAAGGCAGTACAATATTCTCGAGATTTATCTTTTGCGCATTTTTCCATTTCATTTGATTTATTTGTGGGGGTGCCAATAACATTTTCCGTTTCATTTGATTTCATTTGATTTTCCGTTTTATGCGGGCTGGCTGTTTTGCTGGTTGGATATGCTTGTTGGCTGATATGTTAGTGGGCTTATATACTTATATGGGCTGGCCGGGCTTGCTGCCTTTAATGGTGGGCTGGCTGTGTTGGCTGGATGCTGGATATGGATAGTGCTGGCTGAGGTGTGTGCTGGCTGTGTTGGCTGGATGCTGGATATATTTGCTGGATGAGATTGAGCGTGTGTTGAATGGTATGTTGACATTTGGGTGTTGAGGTTTGATACTTGGCTTGTATTTGGACACTTGGCTGTTGGCTTAATGGATATGTGACACCTATTTAAGTTAGGCACTCCATTTTGACTTCTAGCTGCCTCTTCACCGCCCATGCCCTCTTTAAATAATTGGTGGATTTCTTCCTCCCTTTCTTCAACTGTTTCCCTCTTCTCTGCTGCCCCGAGACTGCTGCCACTGCTGTCTTTTTCTGCGGCTTTACTGATCTCTGCTGGAAGCTTGCTGCTACTTACTGATGTCTTGCTACACCACTGCCCCTTAGCTGCTACACCCTGCTGCCCCTATCTGCTGATCTTTTACTGCTTTAACAGCTGCTGCTGCTGTTACTTTTGGCTGCCCTACTGCTGCCCGCTCTCCTCCCTCCTTCTCCTCTTTTTGCTGGTTTGTTTATTGTTTTGAAACTATTTTTCGTGTTGATTTCGGGCCGCCTAGTCACTGTTTTCGCGTTGTTTTGTTAACTGCTGTATGTGTGTACTTTTTATACCTTGCTGGACATCACTTTTAAGAGGACGGGGAGTCCATTTGGGGGCTGATTTTAGCCCATTTTGAGGCATATTTATGGCTGTCCGGCAAGATATAAAATCAGATTTTGGTATTTTTGCGATTTCCGGTTTATCGTGTCAGTTTTCCGATGATTTAGCGAATCATTTTAAATTTTTTGCGCCTTTCGCTACGCATTCCAAGTGACGCAACCCAATAAACGTGCGTATATTTCGGTGGATCCCAAGACTTCAAAATCAGAGGATGGCGTCACAAGGAAACCGTGACGAAAATGCGAATAAAGGCAAAACTGTGGTGAGTATTTTATTTCTTGAAATTATGGGTATTCAATTATTTTGCCATATTTCATGTCTTTGAACAAACTTGTTTGTGCATATGAGTTTCGCCTTAAAGATGTCGTTAAAGAAATAAAGCGGGCGAGGGGACAATTAAGCGATAATTATTCTGAGGGGAATTATGTTATTAAAAACTTCTATTTACACGCCAAGATAAAATCCATTTAAAAGTCTGCATGAGGAAATGTGATGGCTTCGAATCCGATGATGTGGAGGCATCCATTGATGGATTCACCAGTAGGGGTGAGCCTACACTTACGCTCTTCGGGGGTGGGGCCCAATTCAGATGCATCACCAGAGCATTTCCCATTTTATGCAACTAAAATTAAGGGGATAATTTAAGGACCTGTATTGAGAATAATCATGTGACTAATTTTATTGTACTGTATGCATATTGATATCATCCCCCTTGTTTGCATGTATAACTGTTTTACGAAAGACTGTTCTCATATTGTCATAATTTTTATGACTAACCCAGAGTGAACACATTTTTTTATGCAGCAGGACAAACTCCAAGCAGAACATGCAAGATCTTGACAGTCGAACTGGTAAAAGCACTAATTGAAGCCTGGGACTGGCATAGAGCTCGTTGTTGTGGACCTATGTGTATCTATTGTAATAAGTCTATCTAGTATATGTAAATGATCGTGTAATAAACGAAGAAATGGAATAAAAAGCTGAGTGTATGTTCTTTGTACTTGCATTCTGATGTACTGTGACCCTTTTATTCAAAACTGGTGTCGGATCCTTGATTCAGTTAAAGAGCCCAGGATTTGGTTCTCTAGAGCTTCAGGGGGGTAAGTGCTTGCCGGTCCTTGGAGGGGTCTCCAGAGGCGGCAATAGAACTAGACGGGGAGGGAAAACACGGGCAGGGGCGGCACTGGAGGGAACCGAACGAAAACCAACAAGGGTTCATTTGATTCTATTTTCCAGCTAGGTAGCTCACCTTGGATGGGGCCTAGTTTAAATAGAAAGGAATTTTAGGATCAATTTCATTTGAGGGTTTTAATGAAGGCAAAAAATAAAAGTCTGATTAAGAGGGCTTTGGAACTTAAATTTACCTCTTTATATTTCGAAACTTATAAAATGATAGTTGATTATTTCAAGCTTTCCCTAAATTAACCTATCTTCTAGACTACCCGACCTTTGCATTCAGGGTCTCATTGGCCAGTCACACCAACAAGCCAAAAAAAAAATGCGCAAACAACATGCGCGATACAAAATAACTTAGACGTGCCAATAAAGCACACGACACAACTCATAGCAGTACAACTAAACGCCAGGGCATCCTCTACACAAATGAAAAGACAAATACAATATTAAAAATAAAAAGATACGCCCCAAGTTGCATCAATTCTCTCGGGGTTGAAAGTGCTCGACCCCGACGAGACTCGATGTGACTTGCAAGTAGAATGTCCAAATGTTGATCAGAGAAATGTTGTATAACTTCCCCGCAGAAACTGTGGATGCGACCCAAAATCTCGAGGTAACCTCATCCATGAAAGAGACGGGATACTAATCTCCTTTGAAAAATTATAATCTCGGTTGATGAAATCAACCATGAGATTATAATGCCCCAAACATGCTCGCAATCCATTACTCAACATTTCATGTACTCATGTTATTGTTTGGCTCATCGGAGTGACATCTCGATGAGACCCTAAATATAATGGTCCGGTATTATTAGTAGTAGGACAATAAAGGTAAGCATAAATCATTTAAGAATGCATAAAATTAAAAGGAAAGAAATTTCATCCAGGGCCATCATGAGATGCCTTTGAAAATAAATTCAAAAATCAAAACGTATTTAGAAATTCCACTGGAGAGGCAATAAATTATTTCATTCCATTAAAGTCATTTAAAGCCTGTGAAAGAACTAGTGCCAAAACACGTAGAGGAGGGGTGAATAGGTGCACTTAATCTTTTTAACTTTTAAGGCAGAAACACTGAATTATTAGACCTGTTTATGCAATTCTCTACAGCAATTTAGCACATATAACACAACAATCACAAAATAAATCACACACAGAGTACACACAGCTTTTATAGTGGTTCCCCAAGGTCTGGGTACATTCACTTTCCCCCTTCGCCTATCTAGTAGTGTACTAGATTCGGCCTAACTTCTCCACTACTTCTCAGCTCCACAGATCTTACAGCTCAGAACCCAAACAAGTTCCTACAACTCAGAGTGATTCCACTCCTACCACTCAGGCACAAAGCCCTACCACTCAGTTTTCACCAAGACCCACACTCAGCCTTCAACAAGGCCTACACTCAGCCTTCAACAAGGCCTACACTCAAAGAAATGTATCTCTTACACTCAGGCACACAAGCCCTACCACTCAGCCTTTATAAATATAGGCTTACAACTCAGATCCCTTAGGATCCTACAGAAAATAAAGAGTACAAAGATTAATAACCACAACTCTGATTGAGAAAGATGAGTTGACTGGCTTCTTGATGAGTTCTTGAAAGAACTTTGCAGAGATCAACCTCCCTTGGCTTTCTTCAAAGCTTCTTGAATTAGAACACAGTAGGGTTGTATCTCTATGCAGATGATCTTCAATCAACTGCTGACTTGAGAATCAGATCTCAATCTGAAATTTTCTTATCAGCCTGGTTCAATAGCTGTCTACTTAGAAGGAGCTCTCTCTCTCCAACTTCTTAGATCTTCACTTGAAGGTCTTCTTCTTGTTGTGTTGTTTTTCACTTCAATGATTCGATCCCTTCAATGATGATTATTCCCTTCTGTTGAAGGAATAAGCCTTTATATAAGGTTTCTTCATGGTGACCGGCTGATCCGGTTTTTAACAATCTTCTGACAGCTCTGACAGTAGCAGTTGACCGGTTGAAATGACAGGTGTCAAGTCATCCAGTCACTTCTTGAAATCTCTGTCACTTTCTGAAAGTGTCGAGACAGATAGTCTTTATGTGTCGACACAAATAGACCAAGTGTCGACACAAGTAGACTAAGTGTCGACACTAGCCTTCATGGTGTTGACACAACTCCTTGTGTTGTTGTAACTGCTTCTCGACACTGCTTCTTCAGAATGTGTCGACACAAGTCCTTCTTCTTCAATACTTAGTTGATTTCTGCTAAGTGTCGACACAACTCCTTTGTGTCGACACATCTTCTTGTGTTGAAACTTGCTAAGTGTCGACACGTCTTATTTGTGTCGACACATGACTTCTGGGTTAATACTTTTGCTGAGTGTCGACACATCTCCTTTGTGTCGACACATTCTTCATGTGTTGAGACTTTGCTGAGTGTCGACACATTTCCTTTGTGTCGACACTTGTACTTAGACTTTATTGAAGTTTGCTGAGTGTCGACACAACCTCCTAGTGTCGACACTTTTGCCGTCGACAAAGTTTCTCTGGGTGTCGACACTGCTTCTAAGTGTCGACACTGATTATGTAGACATTTCTTCATTGTGTGTCGACACTGCCTGTATGTGTCGACACTTTCCTTCTAGTGTCGACTCTGCATTCCTGGTGTCGACACAATTACTCCAAGTATCGACACAGCTTCTCTAGGTGTCGACACAAGCCTTATTAAGTGACGACACTTTTCTTCTGGGTGTCGACACATGGACTTAGAAACTTTTATGCAAACCTGCAGTTACTTAACCTGCACAAATAAACTCAAAGCACATCAAATACACCTTGATGTATATCATTGAGTAGGGTGGGGCTTCTTCAAATCAGGTACATATATTCCAATGTACCCAACAATCTCCTCCTATTTGGAGAAGTCATTACCCTTAGTAAATGATATACACCATACATAACAAAATCTCAGTATGATGTAAAACAGTAATACATGACAGGGAAAATACTTAAACATGCATGAACAGAACATGTATAATCAATTATCTCAGAACAATTAATGTAATAGATTTGAGTCATGACACAATGTTCTTACATTCCAACATTTTCATTAATCAAAAGTTTACATAGAATTTTAATACAAATGATTTCAATTTGTAAACTTAAGAAAATGCTATCCTATGGCTGCTCTGGTTTCTTGATTACAATCCCCTTTCCAGATTGAATCTTTGCTTGAACTGGGGCTTCATTGTCATCAGCAGCAGCAAGTTTTTTTCCTTTGAGATCTTTCTTTTTCAGCTCTTCAGGCTTTATCTTCTGCCTTTCAAAATAGTGATAAGCCTTAGAAAAATACTTGTAGGCTCCTGTGCATCAGGAGGTAGCTTTCCCATTTTAGCCTTTCTTCTATGTTGTACTATAGTCTCTTGCCTATTCTCATGTTTTCTTCACTCCTGTTCAGAATACCATTTGCCTCTATCTAGGATATTGTCCTTAGCAGCCTTCCAAGCAGTCAAGATGATATTCCTGGATGCGGGGCTCCATTGTTCAAAATCTGGCCTCAATTCAGCTTGCTCTCTGAATCGTTTCTTAGATAATTGATCCTCTTGGTCTTTTAACAAAGCCTCTTGCTCTTTTAGTATTGCCTCTGGCACAGGCTGTACAACTTTCTCAAGAATGATATTCTGATTTCCCTCAGGAGGACTGTACATAGACTGTATCTCTTGATGTATCATGTCAAAGTCTGCAAGAGGGTATATCACTTGAGCCACTTCAGCTTGTTCTCCTCCAAAGTATGCAAGATTGATTCCAGACTCTGCCACATTGTCATCATCACATAAGGGTGGATATCCAAGGGTGGCTTTGATGGAATTTGAAATCCATTTGACATGATCAGAGCCTGCATTGACTAATACCCTCTCCCCCTTTATGATTTCTCTCTCTATATGATCCCTCAGATCATCTTTCTGAAATCTTATCTGTGCATTCAAATAGTTGACTCCATCTCTATAGAAAGGTTTGAACTTCTGAAGCTGGGCAGAAATAGCTTTCTGAGAATCTTCAATGGCAGTTTTCACAGCAGTGAGACTTTCCTATAATTTCTTATCAAATTCTTCTTTGGCACTTGCACTTACTACAGGCTGACCAGGAGCTATATTTTTCATTTCAGTTATAATGCCATTATGCGAAGCAGTAAGATTATCATTCATCATTATCTGATTTTCCAGGACATAGCCTTTCTTCACTACAATTTCATCAACCTGTTTCTTGAGGTTCTCTTGATGAGTAGCCAGATAGACAACTGCATTGCCTCCTTTATGGAAACAATCAGTCATTTATTTCTTATTGAGATTCACTTTAAATCTGATTGACTTGATGTCTTGTGCCAGATCAAATTGCAGAGATTTATGCCATTCATTTATATACTTTTCTAGAGCTTGTCTTTGCTCATCCAGCTTAATTTGTAAAGCCACCATCAGTGAACTGTAATCAGTAGATGAGGCAGGCTGTAGAGCAATTGTCTGTAGGGCTTTCTTATAGTTCTGACTTTTTCTTTTGAAGACCTGGAACTTCCTCTTCTTGGCTCTAGCAGCCTCTTCATCCTCTGAAGCAGATGTGCTGACTATGTCTACTCTTTCCTTAGGACTAGAATGTGAACCCTTCTCAGTCCTTTGTGGTTCCTCAGCATCCTTTGGCTCCACAGTCTCCTTGCTTGCAGTTTTTACATTCTCCACATGCTCCCCCTCAATATTTGCCTTCTCCCCCTCAAGAGCAGCTATTTCTCTCTCAAGATCTGTCTGTACAAGATCAGAGAATAGCTCCTATAAGGTGAATTCTTGTTGAGAATGAGCTGGAGAATCTCTGATCTCAGCAACCACTTTATCTGCAACAGATGTGTCCTGCATGACAACATCTTGTGCTTGAGGTTGTATCTGTGTTTGCTGATGAACATCATGTAATGAATCAGTCAAAACTTCATCCCCAATAGAGAAATCTAATTGATTAATGACAGTTATTACCTCCAGAATGGTTTGGGTAGCCATTTCACTCTCTAGTGGAGTTGGCTCTTTCACAAGTAAAGGCTCCCCCTGGAGTGGATCCAGGTGAACTGGGCTAGCTGGTGGTAGCTCCCCCTGCCTCTGTGCATCTTCTAGTCTTGCTGGAGATGGTTCAGCATTTCTTCCCTGTTCATCATCAGAACTAAACACCACTTGCTCTTCAGAGCTACTAGAGGTTACATGAGCCACAATGACTGTCTTCTTCTTCTTCTTCTGGGGTGTGTCCTTTACTGGAGTTGGCAATTCTTTTGTCAATACTCTATCCCACCTAGAAAAAATTTTCAAATCCATTCTTCTCATGTGGTTTATCTTGGAACCTGCAGCCTGGTTCATCACGTCAGGTATACTACCAGCTAAGTATAGACTTAGAATTCTACCCAGATTGAGTTTCTTCATACTTTCTTTTATCTTATCAAACATAACTGTAGACCAATCAGTTTCAAGTTTGAAGATAATCCTTGTCATCAAACTAAACATCTGAGCTGAAATTCTGTCATGTCCTCCAGGCTTGCTCAGGATGACCTTGCCAACTATCTCAGACAGAAACTTTCCTTGGATGTTCATCCCTTTTCTATTGAAAACTGATCCAATTTTCAGGTTTGAATCCAGTCCACACCATCTCAATGCCTCTTTAGTCTTAGAAGCAGATACATCTTCTTCCTCTTTTGTTCTTGATAGTTAAAGTATCTTTCTTAGGCTTTTCTGTGTGATCTTGACTTTGGTTCCATGAACTATGGACTTAATCTTGAGTCCAGTATCATCAAGTGAAGCTGCACTCAAAAATTCAAGGACCTCCTTCCAGATCTTGATTGGTTCTGATACAAGGTATTCCAATTCAGTCTCGACAATTAGGGTTACCACACCTTTGATTTCGGGTTCCGCGTCATCAAAGGCGTGTCACACGAGCTCATATCCTTCGTTAATGTTCTCTTCTAGCTTGGACGCCATTAGAGTTTGAAGAAATTCTGAATTTAGAGAAGAGAGATGTCGACACACAAGTTTGGTCTCGAAACTTTGGGGAGCGTGCCGACAAACAATGGCGAAAACCTATTTATACCTTTCTAGAATCGAAGATGAAAAGGCGCGTCAAAATACTTAAATTGTGTCGACACTGTTGGAAAGTGTCGACACTTACTTATAATGTCTCGACAACTATGTGTCGACACAAATATAGTCGACAGAATATATGTGTCGACACTTATATATGTGTCGACACCACTCAGCTCGACACTTAGTCGAGACTCTACCATACTAATTCTGAGTAAATCCTAAGTGTCGACACCACTTTGGATGTGTCGACACTTACACTGTATGTGTCGACACTAATTCTCTGAAATGTCGACACAGACTTCCTAGATGTGTCGACACCATTTCTCTGAAATGTCGACACCACTTCTATGTGTCGACACAGACAACTCTGTGTGTCGACACCATTTTACTTAGCCAATTTTGTAAACTATTCTAAGTTTATCATCCCTAATTCAATTTTAAATTTATTGAATTTGGTTTCATATAAGAGCTTAGTATACATATCAGCTAACTGATTTTCTGTCTTAACATATTCTAGGGAAATATCTTATTTTTCCACATGTTCTCTTAGAAAATGGTATTTTATTTCTATATGCTTAGTTCTACTATGAGAGACATGATTATTTGCAATAGAAATGACAGTAGTAGAATCACAAAATAAAGGTGTTCTACTTACTTGAATACCATAATCTTCTAGCTGGTGTTGTATCCATAGTAGTTGTGCACAGCAGCTTCCTGCAGCATCATACTCTGACTCCGCTGTGGAGATAGCCACACTGGTTTGCTTCTTGCTACTCCATGATATCAGTCTTCCACCTAGAAATTGACAGGAACCTGTGGTACTTTTCCTATCTTCCTTGCAGCCTGCAAAATCTACATCTGAATAACCTGTCAGTTCAAAATCTCTATTCCTAGGGTACCAAAGGCCTAGATAAATGTGCCCTTAAGATATCTCAAAATTCTTTTGACTGCTGTCAAGTGAGATTCTTTAGGGCAAGCTTGGTACCTAGCACAGACACATGTAACATACATGATATCTGGTCTACTAGCAGTCAAATACAGTAGGGAGCCAACTATCCCTCTATACAAAGTTTCATTTACAGGTTTCCCTGCATCATCTTTGCTTAGAGACATTGTTGACCCCATAAGAGTTTTTATGGCAGTGGATGATTCCATACCATACTTCCTTATCAATTATAGGGTGAACTTAGACTGACATATGGATAAACTATCATCAGTCTGTCTAACTTGGAGACCCAAGAAGAACTTTAGTTCCCCCATACTGCTCATTTCAAATTGTCCTTGCATTAGTTTTGCAAACTTTTTGCAAATACTACTTTCTGTAGACCCAAGTATGATGTCATCTACATATATTTGGACTAAGATTATCTTGCCTCTGGATTCCCTAAGGAATAGAGTCTTGTCTATTTCCCCCCTTGAGAATTTGTTCTCAATGAGGAAACTAGACAGGGTCTCATACCAAGCTCTAGGGGTTTGTTTTAACCCATACAAAGCCTTTCTAAGTATATATACATAATCAGGTTTAAGAGAATCTACAAAACCTGATGGCTGCTCTACATAGACTTCTTCCTTCAGGTTTTCATTCAGAAAAGCTGACTTAACATCCATTTGATAGACCTTAAATCCTTGGAATGTTGCATAGTCAAGGAGCATCCTTATTGCATCCAGTCTGGCTACTGGAGCAAAGGTTTGATCAAAATCAATACCTTCTTCCTGCCTATATCATTTAGCAACTAGTCTAGCTTTATTCTTTATAATAACTCCATTCTCATCCAACTTGTTCCTAAAGATTCACTTAGTTCCAATTATGTTGTGATCCTTTGGTTTAGGAACTATCTCACAGACCTTGCATTTTTTGAACTGGTTCAGCTCCTCTTGCATAAGCTTAATCCAATGAGGGTCTAGGATTGCTTCTTCAAATTTCTTAGGCTCTACTTGGGATAGAAAGCTGGAGTAGAGAACTGAACTTAGATTCCTGCTCCTTGTTTGTACCCCTTGTCTGAGATCTCCAATAATTTGATTGGCTGGATGATCTTTTAAATGTCTATTTGCTGGAGGCAGCCTGTCTTCTGGTTGTACACCTTCAGCTTCTTCATTCAGCTGCTCCTCTTGATCTTCTTCAGCAACAGGAGTATCTTGTACTCCCCCTGGACAGCAGCTACCATCATTCACTTGCTGACTTATTGAAGGACCTTCTGTTAGGGTAAGCTTGTCCATCTTCTCAGTTATACCTGTAGAACTGCATACACTTCTAGGCAATTCATTGTTAATGAGTCTAGCTTCATCAAAAACTACATGAACTGACTCTTCTACAACTTGAGTAATCAAGTTGTAGACCCTATAAGCATTACTGTTGTTGCTGTACCCAACAAAGATTCACTCTTGGGATTTGACAGCAAACTTGGTTAGATAAGACTTGCCATTGTTAAGGATATAACACTTGCAACCAAAGATCCTGAAATAGGATAGATTTGGTTTTCTGCCCTTCACAATCTCATAGGGGGTCTTCTTGTGGCTCTTGGTGATAGTGACCCTATTAATCACATGACAAACAGTATTAACTGCCTCAGCCCAGAAATATTCTGGGAGTGATGTTTCACTCAACAGGGTTCTTCCAGCCTCTATCAAAGTTATATTTTTCCTTTCAGCAATACCATTTTGCTGAGGTGTTCTTGGTGAGGAAAATTCCTGAAAAATACCAAACTCTTCACATAGTTTTGTCATACTTTCAGACTGAAATTCAGTACCATGGTCACTTCTGATTTTGACCACTGTACTGTTCAATTCATTCTGAATTTGTTTAACAAAACTATACAAGATACTTGGTGTTTCAGATTTTTGACTTAGGAAGAACACCAAGGAATACCTTGAGTAGTCATCAAGCACCACAAATGTATAGGCCTTCCTACCTAGGCTGTGAACTGGCATAGGACCAAAAAGATCCATATGCAAGAGGTATAGACATCTCACAGCATCTTTGTTCTCAAGGCTATGAAAGGTGTATTTGGTCTGCTTGCCCTTTTGACAAGCTGAGCATATCCCAACCTTTATACACTTAACCTGAGGACCATTCGTCACTAACTCTTTGCTAAAGAGTTGGCCAATTGTCTTATAGTTAAGATGAGCCAGCCTCTTGTGCCATTTAACACAATGAGAGACTTTCTCATCAGCTACAAGACAAATAGGAGAAACAATGTTCTCACACATAATGTCTAGACAATAGACATTTTTCTTCCTATATCCAGTCAGAATGATCTTTTGATCATTTGACCTACTGATATGACAACCATCCTTGACAAATGAGATGTCATATCCTAAATCACTCAGCTGACTTATGCTAATGAGGTTATGTTTCAAACCCTTTACATAAGCCACTTGAGTAATTGTAATAAGGTTGCTAGAAATGTTACCAAAGCCTTTGATGATTTCTTTTTCTGAACCACCAAAGATGACTTTAGGACCATCCTTGATTGGTATATAGTCCTTCAGCAATCTCCTAGTTCCAGTCATGTATCTGAAACATCCACTGTCCAAGTACCATATTGGGGCATGACCACTTGGACTCACCTGCAAAACAGATTACTTAACCTTAGAACCCAAATAATTCTTGGGTCCTTGGTGCAAGTTAGTCTGACTCTTAATAAAACTACCTGTAGCTTTTCTAGCAGGCAGTTTTCTACTCACCTTGGCACTTGAATTATGCCAACAATCTATGACAAAGTGGCATATCTTGCCACAACACTAGCACTCAAATCTGTTGTACCTTTGTTTAGGTACAACCCTGGCTGTTTTATCTACAACAGGCTTCTTGTTGAGTACTGGGGCTTTGCCCTTAGATTTGGACTTTACTGTCCAGACAAGTTTTGTAAACCACAATCCAGTTTTACCCTTATGAGGTACAAACTCATCTATCAAAGGTAGAACAGATTTTGGTTTAGAAAAACTTGCTACAATATCTCTCTCTTTCTGAAATCTAGCCTCCAGATTTCTAATTTGATCATTCTTGAATGTAATAGTACCCATCTGAATAACAGTAATGTTCTTCAGCCTGGCTATTTCATTTAGTTTCTGATCAAGCAACTTGTCAAAATCTGTTGCAGCCACTTTGAGACTAGCAATCTCCTTAGCCTGAGTTTTGGCCAAGAGTTTGCTTTTCTTCAAAGCCTGCAACAATACTCTATATTCATCAATCAACTGATGAATGTCTACTTCAGATTCAGATTCACTCACATCACTTGATGCTGATGTATCTGATTCTGATCCAGCACTCAAACTAGAAGAACAAATTTGTACCTCACTTGGTCCAGGCTGATCCTGGATCTTGTCTCCTTCTGATAAGACCATCAGTCCCTTGCACTGAATGTCCTCATGCTCATAAATTGAGTTCATTAGTTGC
This sequence comes from Platanthera guangdongensis, assembly GCA_039583875.1. NCBI lineage: Eukaryota > Viridiplantae > Streptophyta > Magnoliopsida > Asparagales > Orchidaceae > Platanthera > Platanthera guangdongensis. The sequence continues at coordinate 226,105,441 of CM077158.1, forward strand.
ATGAACTCATTTTCTTCTTCTTTAGCAAACAAGCGAATATAGACTTCAGCTTCTGAATCTGTTTCTGAAGATGACATATCAGTCAGACTTTTATCCTTCTTAGCAACAAAAGACCTTTCCTTTTTGCCCTTAGATTGAGTCTTCTTCTTTTCAGTGGACTCTTTCCTCTTTTCTGGACAATCAGCTACTACCTGTCGTTGTCTATTGCAACAATAACATACTATTTTTGAGGATGTAGTTTTACTAGAATTGGACTTTCTTCTGTCATTCCTTGATGACTTCCTGTTCTGATAATAGTCATCTTTTGTCTGTGAAGTGGATGGCTTGGACCTCCACTGCTTCTTCTTTAGAAACTTCTGAAAATGCCTTGTAAATGCAGCAAAGTATTCATCACTTTCACTGCTTTCTGACTTCTTGCTATCTGAAGTATCTGTCTCAGCCTCAACAACTTTTTGAGGTGGAGATAGAGACTTGCTTTTATATTTCCTAGTGGCTTCAGTCTTGAAGGCCACAGCTCTTTCTTTGTGCTCTACCCTAGTAGTATTTTCTTCCTCATTCCTTACCATTAACTGCATCTCATAAGATAACAGTTTTCCAAACAATGTTGGAGGAGGTATATCAGCTAGTTTGACCATTTCCCTTATGACACAAATCTTAGTATCCCAGTCCTTTGTCAGGGATCTCAAGAACTTATCATTCAACTCATAATTGCTGAACTCTCTTCCATAGTACATCAATTCATTGACTATCCTATAAAATTTCTTGTAGCATTCAGTTATGTTATCAGACCTGCCTTGTCTGAAGCTTTCATACTCTTGATTTAATAAAGACTTTCTGTCTTGTCTTACCTCTTCTGATCCCTCCATATAGACTATCAGTGTGTCCCACATTTCTTTTGATGTTTTACAATGAATCAGATTCTGAAATGTGGCATCATCAATTGCACTTACAATAATATTCTGTGCCATTTTGTCCATAGTGACCAGAATTATTTCATCTTTAGTCATTTCTGAATAGTTTTTGAGAGTTCTCTGATTTGCATCCAGAACAGATACTTTCATTGGCACATATGACCCTTCTTTAACAGTAATGTATATTCTTGGGTCAGAGGCTTCCATAAAAAGTCTAACCCTTTCTTTCCAAATGCCAAAGATCTCCTTTCTGTAGATTGACAATTTCATGGATCCTAGCTTTTTGTGATTCTCAGTTGAACTCATTTTTTGATTCTTGATTATACTGATTCTGCCTACAGGATCTTTACTCAGACTGTTATGTCCTTTTTGAGTAACCTCCCTCTGATACCACTTGAAAGAACTAGTGCCTAAACACCTAGAGGGGGGGTGAATATGTGCACTTAATCTTTTTAACTTTTAAGGCAGAAACACTGAATTATTAGACCTGTTTATGCAATTCTCTACAGCAATTCAGCACATATAACACAGCAATCACAGAATAAATCATACACAGAGTACACACAGCTTTTATAGTGGTTCCCCAAGATCTGGGTACATCCACTTTCCCCCTTCGCCTATCTAGTAGTGTACTAGATTCGACCTAACTTCTCCACTACTTCTCAGATCCACAGATCTTACAGCTCAGAACCCAAACAGGTTCCTACAACTCAGAGTGATCCCACTCCTACCACTCAGGCACAAAGCCCTACCACTGAGTCTTCACCAAGACCTACACTCAGCCTTCAACAAGGCCTACACTCAGCCTTCAACAAGGCCTACACTCAGAGAAATGTATCTCCTACACTCAGGCACACAAGCCCTACCACTCAGCTTTTATAAATATAGGCTTACAACTCAGATCCCTTAGGATCCTACAGAAAATAAAGAGTACAAAGATTAATAACCACAACTCTGATTGAGAAAGATGAGTTGACTAGCTTCTTGATGAGTTCTTGAAAGAACTTTGCAGAGATCAACCTCCCTTGGCTTTCTTCAAAGCTTCTTGAATTAGAACACAGTAGTGTTGTATCTCTATGCAGATGATCTTCAATCAACTGCTGACTTGAGAATCAGATCTCAATCTGAAACTTTCTTATCAGCCTGGTTCAATAGCTGTCTACTTAGAAGGAGCTCTCTCTCTCTCCAACTTCTTAGATCTTCACTTGAAGGTCTTCTTCTTGTTGTGTTGTTTTTCACTTCAATGATTCGATCCCTTCAATGATGATTATTCCCTTCTGTTGAAGGAATAAGCCTTTATATAAGCTTTCTTCATGGTGACCGGCTGATCCGGTTTCTAACAATCTTCTGACAGCTCTGACAGTAGCAGTTGACCGGTTGAAATGGCAGGTGTCAAGTCATCCAGCCACTTCTTGAAATCTATGTCACTGTCTGAAAGTGTCGAGACAGATAGTCTTTATGTGTCGACACAAATAGATCAAGTGTCGACACAAGTAGACTAAGTGTCGACACTAGCCTTCATGGTGTCGACACAACTTCTTGCGTTGTTGTAACTGCTTCTCGACACTGCTTCTTCAGAATGTGTCGACACTGATCCTGTGTGTCGACACAAGTCCTTCTTCAATACTTAATTGATTTCTGCTAAGTGTCGACACAACTCCTTTGTGTCGACACAACTCCTTTGTGTCGACACATTTTCTTGTGTTGAAACTTGCTAAGTGTCGACACGTCTTCTTTGTGTCGACACATGCCTTCTGTGTTGATACTTTTGCTAAGTGTCGACACATCTCCTTTGTGTCGACACATTCTTGATGTGTTGAGACTTTGCTGAGTGTCGACACATTCTCTTTGTGTCGACACTTGTACTTAGACTTTGTTGAAGTTTGCTGAGTGTCGACACAGCCTCCTAGTGTCGACACTTTTGCTGTCGATAAAGTTTCTCTGGGTGTCGACACTGCTTCTAAGTGTCGACACTGATTATGTAGACATTTCTTCATTGTGTGTCGACACTGCCTGTATGTGTCGACACTTTCCTTCTGGTGTCGACTCTGCATTCCTGGTGTCGACACAATTACTCCAAGTGTCGACACAGCTTCTCTAGGTGTCGACACAAGCCTTCTTAAGTGTCCACACTTTTCTTCTGGGTGTCGACACATGAACTTAGAAACTTTTATGCAAACCTGCAGTTACTTAACCTGCACAAATAAACTCAAAGCACATCAAATACACCTTGATGTATATCATTGAGTAGGGTGGGGCTTCTTCAAATCAGGTACATATATTCCAAGGTACCCAACAGCCTGTGGAAATTCCATTTAAAGCCACAAGATTTCAACCTTTTAAACCCATTGTGAAGAGCATGAAAGGAGGATCGTACAAAGTAGATAAATGTCAGTTTCGTTTCTCTTCCCATTGCCGATCAGACCCCCTTTGCCTTTGCTGCGCGCTTGCGTCCTGAGGGGAAGCCCTGCCAAAATTCCTTCCAGCTCCAGGTGACGCCGCCGCCACTCCCTCAGATCTTGCCCGCTGCTGTTCGTTCCTCCTGGGAGCACGCCCGCTCGGTCGTTGTCGACGTCGGAACCCTATCCCGACGACCGGAGTTATGCTGTCATCGATTTCGATTCCTATTTCGGTCGGTGTTCAGATCGTTCGATCGTCTCAGTCAGATCACATTTCTCCCTTGCGGGACCGGTTTTGAGCGGATCACTGCCCCGTACTGTGCTTTGGTATACCCACTCCCTCTCTCTGTATTAGTATAAGTTTATGAAATAATTATGGGCTTGCCTTTGCGTTCTCATTACTATTAATACCGTTTATCCGTAAGTTGTCTGCAATTTTATGCGTGCGGCCGTGTAATCCCGTGGAAGATTCGATACAAACAAATACTTGTGAAGTTCCATTAGAGCGAAATTAACGTATCTCTTAAAGTTCAAAGCGACGAGTTCTGATTTGCACGTGTAAAATCGATTTAGCCCGTTCGCCACTTATTTTTTCAAAAGTACCCTCGACGACAATTAAAACATTGTACTTAAAAAAAAACCATATTAGCGGCCTACATCAATTGATTACGTCTCTACGCAGAATTCAAAACACTGTGGGACCCCAACATTGCTATGATCCTAACACGTATCTATGAGAAACGTCTCCTCATATGAACAATCTGTTTGCAACCGCCACGACTGAAACATAGGCAATTGTTAGGAGAACACCTGTTCTTACCATCACAGTAGCTTCTCAACCGCAACTAAGGCCATGAAATCCATCTGTATTATAGTCTTCAAATGTTTGTCACAAGCAGACTTAGCAGAACTTTGCGCCCAAGAGCTCAGTTTCAACTGCAACTAGCCACATAAAATATGACCCTTGTGTAAACGTCTCTTTTGGATAAAAAATTATGATCCACCAGATGACAACGAGGCTACAATAGCGGCTGGAGTCCATAATCCTTCCCCACTTGAGCTTAAGGACAAGCTTGGTCCAGAAGTGGAAGGTGATGTTATGTCTCCCCAACCGAGGTGACGACGTGTGTCCATAGTCGCATGTATCTTTATTTCTCACATCAAACATCGACCTATTTACTTTCCCTTAAAATCGAGAAGATTTAGAAGTAAAATTTTGAGGTTCCTAAAGAGGTAATGTCCAACAACATCTTAAAATTAAGAATGAAAATAGATGGAAGCACAAATTTATAATCATTCTTCACCAGATTTTTGTGGGAGCACAAAGTTGGTGACCTTTGTAAAAGGAGAGAATATTTGCTGTTTGATAGGGGGATATTGGAAGTGAATGTGACAGACTTTGAAACCCTAAACCCCAATGATCTCTAATGACTACCCCAATTCCAGAGGTGTTCTAGCTGCCGTTAGTTGAGCAACTAACATTCAGCTTGACTTCATTAAGGGTAGGATTAATCCAAAAAATATGAGTTGGTTAAATTAGAGAAAGTTTGCGGCGAGGATATTAAAATCGGTGGCAGCTAAAAGCCATTTAAGAGCAAGGAAATTTTAGCAGCTAAGAGAAATTAAATCAAATTAATGATTTTGAGATTAATATTTGGAACTTGTTAACAGTTTTTTCAAATATTAGAATCATTGTGAGAAGTCCAAAGGAACTAGAGAATTTGTGGGATAAGCTGATAAATTTCTCTGTTACTGATTCAATCATTTGAGCTTTCCCAAGTGTTGAAAACATAAGTGATCAAGAATAGCAGGCTAGATGCAAAAAATGTGGTCTTGCTAATTGTTGATGCCAATGACAGGTGGGATGCTGAAGAAGATATGAGAGAAATTTTATTCATGCTAAGTAGTGAAATTTATAGGCGAGAGAAAAATCAGGTTATACACTTATCAATGGATGCTCATTATCGAGTAGCCAAATAAAGAAAAGAAATTTAATATACGTGTTATTACTTTTAAAGCATTTAGAGAATGAAAGGTCTTGGTTCACACACATTTTATTCCTAACTGCCTTGAGATTGAAAGAACTAAACTAAGAGTGCTTGAAAGTGATTATCATTGCCATAGGGACTGATGGAGATATCACAAATTCTATCCTCTTAGTTGGAATCAAGGTGAAGAAGTATATGACGATCCCAAATCCCGTTTTTGAAATAAATTACAAACTATCAAACTTATGGCGATGGTTAGAGAGGTGCAAATCCGTGCAAGAGTCAACAACATATGAGATTATATCAGGGCCAAATTCCCATGCAATGTAAAGCTTAACAACACTTTTGATTTTGAGAATGCGCCTCGATAGAGGGGCAACTGTTATTTAGAGACACTATGATGCTTGGTAGGCCGTTGATGTAGTATATAATTGTACCCTAGGTGCTTGTCAGGGAGATAACCCTACCTAACCCGTACAATGCAAGTGTTTTACCCCTTCCGGTAACTCATCTGCTATTGAGAGGGTGGGGGTGTTGGCTGGAGGAAGCAACCACTATGCGCCTAGGGGAGGGCTGAAGATGGTAGTAAATAATAGGAGAGGGATCAGTTTGGGGGGATATGCTGGGGGAAGGATGTGAAGCTATAGGGTCAGGGTTTAGGGTGGTCCACTGCAACATGGATAGGGTTTGACGGGTTGTGGGAAGGAGGTGCATGGGGGAGGGTTTGGGGCAGTCAATTGCAGTAGGGAGAAGGTTTGAGAGGTTGGTGGTGGACTGGGGATGTAGGGCCACAAGGCTGAGAACAAAGGGGGAAATAAGAATAGAAACCAAGGAGTCGGCACCTTAAGGTTTCGTGGAATTGGCACCATGAGAGATCGCCAAATTTCGGGAAGTGTTCTCCAAAATTTGCAACGAATTTAACCAACCCCCTTAACCCTTCTATTTATAATGAAAACTACTCGGGGAACACATCGTGCACGGCTATGAATAGTCGTACACGATTAGTGTCTGATCTCACTAAATACTATGTCAAAAATAAAAAGAAACCACATAGAGATGTCCAATTTGAGCTCCAGATGCAACCGTGGACTTGAATTCGAGCAATGCCTCCTATGAGAATAAATACGTGCAAACCCCATTGAGCGATGACCCACACACTATGAATGATCCCTTTCACACTTTGAGAGATTGAGTACTTTTGGAGTACTTGCTAGTCGTGGAAGTGGCCAATAAATTATATCGCTCAGTGCTTTCAACTAGTTTGTAGGAATAGGTCGGAGTAAGGTCATTGATGCGCAAAAATTCAATCCACCTCCAAAAGATGAAAAGCGGCGTCTTTTGAGGTTCAATGAATTTTAGGATTCCTAGAGTATGCGATTGAAGATCTTTTTAACGTGTTCGCTGGTGTCAATTGGTGGAACCAAAGTGTACCTAGTGTTTATGGCAATATATCAGAGAACACTCTGGGTAAGGACAATATGGCTACCCAAAGAGAGTATTGTATAGTCACAACTAGAGATTCTATTCTTGATTTTTTTTAAAATAAGATCTTTAAAATATGCTATTTTCTTCGTGGCAGTAAAAAATGCCCGCTTATGGCTGGTAAGGAGGAAAACCGGGATGAAAGTTGGGCATATTTTGAATATTCAAACACTGCATGACTGACATGTGTTTGGAAGAGATAAAACTTATTTTGTGATAATTGATCAAGTTCAGGAAATGAGAATTTTCTATTGATGTGAGGGGGTAAAGTCGAAGGAGAGATGACCACATCATCAACAAAGAAAAGAAAAGGTGGATGATGATAGATGATCTAGAGTTGTAATAGGGTATGGGAGGATAATTGTAAAAAAGGTTGGAAATGATTTTAAAAATATACCCATCAACAATGAAAGAAGAGGGAATGTGAGATACAATTATCTTGTCTTTAGAACACAAGAAGATTTGAAGAAACCGGTTGAGTTCAGTTGAAAAGAGGAATACCTTAGACGTTTGCTCTCTTGAGTTGCTTTTCGAGGGTTGTTCGTCCAATCCTCCTTAAATAGATTGTTAGAACCATGGACCTATTCAACTGAACTCTGTACATATTTCTCTTTTACAAGTTCCCTTAATAAGAGTTAAAAGCCAATTATTTTCAATGCAATGAGAGAAGAGCTATAACCTAGGGGTAAGACCAAAGGAAGTCATTACCTTATATATGATGGCTAAATGAATTTGATCAAAAGATACCTTTGGATCTGAGATTAAGATCTCGTGGAATATCACAACCTTTTGTAAAATCATTTTGGTTGGGGGTTGGGGGGAATGGTGGGGAAGGTATAAGAAATTCTACACAAGGTAATATTGGTGATGATTTTGTTGAAGAGCGTCATAGAGCAAGCTGTCAACTTGCATATTTTTACCATCCAGATGGATTTGAAAAAGATGGACATGGTTAAAAGAAAATTCGATTGAAGTATAACATCTAAATCATGATTGATGTGTAACACCCTAATTTTAATGCAAAGATAGAATTTAATTTCAGGGCCCAACCACGAGCGTGATTGATCGAACCAGCGCCTCTTTGAGGTACGTCTGTAGTATGGTTAATTTTTTGCGCGTTTAATCAATAGATTAATTGTAGTTATTGGAAATTATATTGGACACGTTGTAGTGTGGGTACGACAGTGCAACACGTAAACCCATCGGTTAGTGAGAACGTGGCAAAATTGAAGAAAGATTTGGAAATACCTAATTTTCGTGAGTCGCGGTGTAGCCAAATCAAGCCAAGATTTAATTAATTTCCCCCTCCCCATTTTGAAATTGGGAGTCACACAAGAAAGAAACTACACGTTTAGGGTGTAACCGCTCACTTGCGCGTATAATTAAAAACCCCCTATTGAACGCCCAACAAGAAGAAACCGCCGCTCCCTCTCTTTCTTGCAGACCTCTCGCGCGAATCGCCAATGCCTCTTCCTCCCTGTACATCAACAAAAATAGGCGTCATAACCCTAATTCTCCTTCGTCGACTCTTCCAGCCGACGGTGCCAACATCCAGCCGCTCCGGTCCGTCGACATTTGGAGGTGCATGTACAACCCTAGCCATGTCCTCGTTCTCTACAGACATGCTCTCTATAGGAGTCGACATTAGCAGTCCGTAGAGGATTTCTCCTTCTCCATTCCAGATCTAGGAGTTGAGCATCCTTCTTTTTATACTTTCCGCCATTTTAGACCAGGTAAACCCTACCTTTTTCATTGCAGTGGTTATGCCTCTACATCCTATGACTTTTCCTTCCTCTTTTGAGCAATCTCAGATAATATTGTGGTTGTTTTCCCCACATATAGAATATTCAACAGCTCTTATGTGAAATATGAGGCGTTCTTCAGCAGTGATTTCATCAAAACCGATTCTCTTGCATTCTAAGTCAGTGTTGGCAAAGGGATAAGTATTTTCCCCCTCTTTTCCTACTCGTTTGTCTTGGAATCTAAGCCCTATTGTAAGGGATTTGTGGATCTTGCACTGAATTTTAGCGGAATGACCTTTTTTAGGTTTTGAGAAACCCTAGTTGTGGGAGGGAGGATCAAAAATCTAAATCGGAGGAGGCTCGCTCCTCTCCGATTTAACCTCGTGGCAGTGTAACTACTTTTGCTAAGGTAAATAAGAAATTTTTATTTAATTATGTGTTAAATATCCTTTTCTCTGCCCAAATATCATTAATACGTATCCACCGAAACCTTAGGTGCAAGAAGGAATTCAAATTGTGTAGAATTCAACAATCAAGAGAAATTATGCTACCAATACCGAGGTAAAAAATTCGATTCCTCTTACACTAACTTACTTAAGAATGTTCATGTAATTTAAGGATTCAATTCCTAATTGGAAGCCGACTAAGTAAATTACATCAGATTACCAAGAAATCAATGAACACATAACTTATTAATGCATAATAAAGTTCAGTAATTTAGCATGATGCAAAATACACAGTGTAATACGATTACTTACATTCACAACAAGAACAAATACAATCAAGAATGTAAATGTACTCAGACGGAGAAATAAATCTTTAATTAAGTAATAAGCTTCAGATCATTAATCTCATTCTCATATTGCATGCAGTCAGAATGAGCCTCAGACGTGGGGTCATCAGCCCTAGTTTCTGTGACAACCCAAAAGTTCACGCACTTATTTTAATTTATTTTTTTCTTTCCCCGATGATGAAAAAGGCAGTACGATATTTTTTTCTCGAGATTTATCTTTTTGCGCATTTTCCGTTTCATTTGCTTTTATTTGTGGGGTGCCAATAACAATTGGTTAAGATTATAGTAATATTACGTGGGCTGATTTAATTATGTGGGCTGGCTGTTTTGCTGGTTGGATATGTTTGCTAGCTGATATGTTAGTGGGCTGGATATGTTTGCTGATTTGTAAATAGCTGGTTGCTTTATATATGTGTTGGTTGGTCTGTGTTTTGACACTTGGCTTGGCTGATGAGGTGGCTGAGTTGGGCTTGAGTTGAGTGGTGTGTTGGCAGCATTTTAGCATAATGGAGATGGCCATCTAACACTTGGCTGTTGGTTTGGTTGGAATAAATGACACCTATTTGAGTTAGCAAATTGATTTTGGCTTCTTGTTGCCTCTTCACCATTTGGCTTCTTGCTGCCTTTTCACCGCCCATGCTCCTCTTTAAATAATTGGTGGATTTCTTCCTCCCCTTCTCCAACTGCTTTCCCTCTTCTCTGCTGCCCCAAACTTCTGCTGCTCTCTGCTATCTCGAGACTGCTGTCACTGCTGTGTTTTCTGCTGCTTTGCTGATCTATGCTGGAAGCTTGCTGCTGCTTACTGCTGTCTTGCTGCACCACTGCCCCTTAGCTGCTACTCCCTGCTGCCCCTATCTGCTACTCTTTTACTGCTGCTGCTGTTACTCTTGGCTGCCCTACTGCTGCCCGCTCTCCTCCCTCTTTATCCTCTTTTGCTGGTTAGTTTATTACTTTCATGGTTATTTCGAAACTCTTTTTCGTATTGATTTCGGGCCGCCTAATTACTGATTTTGCGCTGTTTTAGTTGCTGTTGTTTGGCTGTTTTATGTGGAGGCTTAGCTCGCTTTTTATACCTTGCTGAACATCATTTTTAAGAGGACGGGAAGTCCATTTGGGGGCTGGTTTTAGCCCATTTCGAGGCATATTTATGGCTGTCCGACAAAATATAAAATCAGATTTTGGCCTTTTCGGTTTATCGTTTAAGTTTTCCGATGAGTTAGCGAATCATTCTAAGTCTTTTGCGCCTTTCGCTACGCATTCCAAGTGACGCAACCCAATCAACGTGCGTATAATTTCAGTGGGTCCCAAGACTTCAAAATCAGAGGATGGCTTCGCAAGGAAACCGTGACGGAAATGCGAATAAAGGCAAAGCTGTGGTGAGTATTTTATTTCTTGAAATTATGGGTATTCAATTATTTTGCAATATTTAATTTCTTGGCTCTTTGAACAAAATTGCTCGTGCATATGAGTTTCGCCTTAATGATATATCGCTAAATAAGTAAAGTGGGCGAGAGGACAATTAAGCGATATTTATTTTGAGGGGATTATTTTTATTATAAACTCCTATTTACATGCCAAGATAAAATTCATTTAAAACTCTGCATAGGGAAATGTGATGACTTCGAATACGATGATGTGAGACATCCACTGATGGATTCACCAGTAGGGGTGAGCCTACAATTACACTCTTCGGGGGCGGGGCGCAATTCAAGTTTGCATCACCGGAGCATTTCCCATTTTATGTAACTAAAGATAAGGGGTAATTTAATGACTAGTATTGAGAATAATCAAGTGATTAATTTTATTGTACTGTATGCATATTAGTATCGCCCCCCTTATTTGCATGTATAACTGTTTCACGAAATACTGTTCTCACATAGTCATAATTTTTATGACTAATCCAGAGTGGACATTTTTTTTAGACAGCAGGACCAACTCCAAGCAGAACACGCAGGATCTTGGCAGTTGAACCGGTAAAAGCACAAATTGAAGCCCGGGACTGACATAGAGCTCGTTGTACTGGACCTACGTGTATCTATTGTAATAAGTATATCTAGTATATGTAAATGATCGTGTAATAAACGAAGAGATGGAATAAAAAACTTGGTGTATGTTCTTTGTACTTTGCATTCTGATGTACTGTGATACTTTTATTCAAAACTGTTGTCCGATTCTTGATTCAGTTAAAGAGCCCAGAATTTAGGTCTCTACAGTTTCAGACGTAGAGATTCCAGATGTGAGTCCATGCTCCACTCAGGGAGCACTCTAGTTTAAGGCACCTTCAGGTCGCCATTTGGGTTCTTTAATCAGATTAAGTACTATTATTCGTAAAAAAAAATTCTCGCAGTCCATATGAGCCTCAGACATGGGTTGCCAACACAATTATAGATTTGAAAATATATAGTTACGAGCCCGTGTTCCACTCAGAGAGCACTTCAGTTCATGATATCTTCAGGTCATCATTGGGGCTCCATAATCAGAATAAGTGCAATATATCATAATAGTAAGACATTTGATTACTCAATCTTTAGAAAGAATTCAGGGTGCCAAAAGCCGTACAAAAAAGAACTCAGATAGTTAGACAGAATCCATAATACATCATTACAGATAACAACTTATAAGACTACTGACAGATTATTCAGAAGCCTACAAAAATAATCAAATGCTCCTGTTTTTATGAACAAGCTAATTATGTTTTTTAGTGCTGCTGGGAGTCTTTCTTACTCACCAGTTGGGCTGACCCGTCGTCAAATATTTTCTTTTTAGAGGTTGCTAGTGGGGAGCTACGCTTAGGATAAGCATCACGGTTCTTCACATTAGGTTGTCTTTTCCTTCAGTTGCATTTCAATTCTAGCTGTACTTATTCTTTGGACTTCGTGTACTAGAATTATCTAATGTTTTCAATGTGACAGACATTATGTAAGCTTTAGTTTAGATTTTATAATTTTTTTCGTTATTAGTTAGCTCCGTGAATCAGAATTTGAGGTACCCTTGTTTACCCTTCACTGCATATCTTACTTTCGTTGCAAGTATTCTTTTAGTTCTTTTATATATGTATGCTATGTACTAATTTTATTACCGTTACTTAGTTAACTTCTTATCGTGGGGCCCGACCAGACTGCAGGTTTGTTGTTAAATTAGGTTGAGGTATTAAAATTGGTATCAGAGTTAGGTTTATGATCCCATGACCCAGAAAATTCATAGAGCCTTAGGTTTGTTGTTAACTTAGGGCGAGATGTCTTTCATTGCTAAGTTCAACATGTAAAGTTTGTGGGTGGTAAATTCTTGATTATTGCTTAATATTTCAGAGCCAGAAGTAATTATTGATAAGTTCATGATTTTTCCAGCCTTTATCTATGATTCTCCTAAGTGTGAATCTTGAATTCTTTGTACATCATATAACAACTTATAGATTGTACAACCCCGTATTCTCAAGAGTGGGGTCCCCCCGGCAGGCATATGACCAGCTATGCTTTTTTAAGATTTTTGAGGGGTTTGACACTCTTGGTGGCCAATTTAGTGTGAATCTGTGTTTTATACTAGTAGGGGGGATAAAATATTTTTCTCCCCCCGGCCCCCTCGGGGGGTCACCCAGCCCCAGGCCGCCGAGCTCACCCAGCCCCAGGCCGCCGAGCTCACCCAGCCCCAGGCCGCCGAGCTCACCCAGCCCCAGGCCGCCGAGCTCACCCAGCCCCAGGCCGCCGAGTTCACCCAGCCCCAGGCCGCCGAGCTCACCCAGCCCCAGGCCGCCGAGCTCACCCTAGCCGGCTGCTCGCCCGGCTCGCGGGGCTTCCCCTGGTGGACTGTAATTAGCCGCTTAGAACAGCGGGATTTGGCTGTTGGCATGCCAATCCGTGGGCATTTCGGTAATTTTCAGAGCAGTGGAGGTTGGTTATTTGCAGGCCATTCCCAGAAAACTATAAATAGGACCTTAGGGGTGCCTTGGAGAGCATCACTTCTTCACTCTCTCTTCATCCTCCAAGGCACCCTAGCTCAGCATTGGCTAGGGAGGGGGAGACCTCAAAGGTCTTCCGGGTGTGAGGTGGGACCTCCACGCTAGAGCCGAGAGTATGTTCCTAGTTTCCTGAGCCTTTGGTCCGTGACATCCCTCTGAGTGCAGTAGGTGTGAGGTCATCCCTTTTTAGGGACCACGAACTCCACGAGAGACCAAGTTTTTGGTTTCAACATTTTGGTGCGGTGAGCGTGGAAAGTGGCCAGCGCAGAAGATCTCGGGAGAGTGTCATGGCTGGAGATCAGGGAGGTAGTGATGATATCGGCGTGCTCCCCAACCCAGGACCCTTTGTGGGTAGAGAAGAGTTCATGACATCCATCCAAGGCATTATGGAGATGCTGCGAAGTATTGCTCCTCAAGGTAACTTCTCAACCCCCACCCCTCAGGAATTAGCTCTCAGGGGTCTTGGCGAGACTGCTCCCAGGGTTCTTGGCGAGCCGTCTCCCATTGACCTAGGCGAGGTGACCCCAACAGGAAGTGCACCAGGAAGAAGACCCGGGAAGGAGAGGATAGGAGATGGGGTCGAGCGAGACCTCACCGCCAGGGAGTTGCTCTCCAGCCCGGCGAGTGCCAGCCTCCCAGGCGAGCAGGTCACACGAGTAGATGTGGCAAGACCACCCCTCAGGGGGTCACCTTTCAGCGAGCTAATCATCTCAGCTCCCGTTCCCGAAGGATTCCGAGAGCCCGACATGGCCTACTATACCGGGAAGGATGACCCCGTCCAACACCTACAGTGGTTCGAGGATGACGTCTCCATCAGGCCGATGACGGATGCCTTCAAGTGTCGCCTCTTTGCGATCACGTTGAAGGAGAAGGCAAGGGACTGGTTCCATCAACTCCCTCCAGGATCGATCTATGGGTTCGAGGACTTGAGCCGGAGCTTTCAGCTTCGCTTCTCCACCTCCAAGAAAAGGAAGAAGAGTCTTGAGTCCATCTTCCTAATAAGGCTGGGGGCCGAGGAGTCGCTGACCCGTTACGTTGACAGGTTCCAAGAGGAGATCCTGGATATCAAGGAGATGTCGGGATATGCCCTCCAGATGACGTTCACAGTGGGGTTGCGCGAGGGGTTCTTCAAGATGAGCCTGACTCGGAAGGCCCCCCTTTCCTTCGAGGAGCTGATGGAAAGGGCGACTGAGGAGATAGCCATGGAGGCGGCCAACCTGACATTTGTCAAGAAATTGGCAAGGCTAACAGAGGCGGAGCCGAAGGAGCAAGGCGGCTCGAGGCATCAGGAGGGAAGACGGAGGGAGGAGCAGAGTGCTCTGGGATTCCAGGGACAGGAGGGTTCAGAGCCAGGTTGGAGGCAGCAGGGAGGACCTGCCCATGGTCCAGGAAGAGCTCTCATCCAGGGTGGGGGGGGGGGACTTTCAGGGAGACCAAGGAAGATACAACTTCCAAAAGCAAGCCCCTAGGCAGCTCCTACCCCCACTGCAACAAGCGATGGCGATTGGTCGAAGGGAGAGGAGGAACCGCGCGGGAAGAGGAAGAGTCAGGGTAGAGTTACCCTACTGTGAGTTCCACCAGGAGGAGGGCCATGCAACAGCTACTTGCCCCGAATTCCAGGAATTGAGAAGGACAAGAGCTCTGGTGCCACAACCTCACCAACCGCAAGATCCGGTACGGATTGAAGAAGTCCAACCCGAGGCAGCAGGGGAGAGGTGTGAGGATAGGGTTGATGTGGGCACCCGGGGAGGGATCCCATGATTCACGAGGGAAGAGGAAGGTAGTGAAGTGGATCATCTCTTGTAATGAACTTTGCTTGCGTTGTATTAACTATGGTTAATGAAAAAGACCGCCGGACAACATTTGTGATCCGTGCCTTAGCTCCGAGATGATTCCGCTGACCAGACTCCCACTAGCTGGCAGAGCAGGTTGATCTCTCGTGGTGGCTAAGTCCTTCTATCTCCGAGATGATTCCGCTGACCAGGATCCCGCTAGCTGGCAGGGCAGGTTGATCTCTCGTGGAGGCTAAGTCCTTCAAGCTCCGAGATGATTCCGCTGACCAGGCTCCCGCTAGCTGGCATGGCAGGTTGATCTCTCGTGGAGGCTAAGTCCTTTTAGATCCGAGATGATTCCGCTGACCAGGCTCCCACTAGCTGGCAGGACAAGTTGATCTCTCGTGGAGACTAAGTCCTTTTAGCTCCGAGATGATTCCGCTGACCAGGCTCCCACTAGCTGGCAGGGCAGGTTGATCTCTAGTGGAGGCTAAGTCTTTTTAGCTCCGAGATGATTCCGCTGACCAGGCTCCCACTAGCTGGCAGGGCAGGTTGATCTCTCGTGGGGGCTAAGATGATTCCGCTGACCAGGATCCCACTAGCTGGCAGGGCAGGTTGATCTCTCGTGGAGGCTAAGTCCTTCTAGCTCCGAGATGATTCCGCTGACCAGGCTCCCACTAGCTGGCAGGGCAGGTTGATCTCTCGTGGAGGCTGTCCTTCTAGCTCCGAGATGATTCCGCTGACCAGGCTCCCACTAGCTGGCAAGGCAGGTTGATCTCTCGCGGAGGCTAAGTCCTTCTAGCTCCGAGACGATTCCGCTGACCAGACTCCCACTAGCTGGCAGGGCAGGTTGATCTCTCGTGGAGGCTAAGTCCTTTTAGCTCCGAGACGATTCCGCTGACCAGGCTCCCACTAGCTGGCAAGGCAGGTTGATCTCTCGCGGAGGCTAAGTCCTTCTAGCTCCGAGACGATTGCGCTGACCAGACTCCCACTAGCTGACAGGGCAGGTTGATCTCTCGTGAAGGCTAAGCCCTTTTAGCTCCGAGATGATTCCGCTGACTAGGCTCCCACTACCTGACAGGGCAGGTTGATCTCTCGTGGGGGCTAAGTCCTTTTAGCTCCAAGATGATTCCGCTGACCAAGCTCCCACTAGCTGGCAGGGCAAGTTGATCTCTCGTGGAGGCTAAGTTCTTTTAGCTCCGAGATGATTCCGCTGACCAGGCTCCCACTAGCTGGCAGGGCAGGTTGATCTCTCGTGGAGGCCAAGTGTTCTTTTTGCCCCGAGGTCGTCTCATCACCCAGGCTCCCATTAGCTGGCATGACAGGTTAACCGCTCGTAGAGGCCAAGTGTTTCTCAGCCCGGGGAGGATCTCGCCATCCAAGCTCTCACTAGCTGGCAGGGCAGGTTGATCTCTCATGGAGGCTAAATCCTTCTAGCTCCGAGATGATTTCACCACCCAAGCTCTCATTAGCTGGCAGGGCAGGATGACCCCCCATGGAGGTTGCATGAACTCAACTCAAGAAAATTACACTCAGCGAGTACGTTGGGTTGGATGTTTCTTTCCGAGCTTGTGCCAAACTCGAAAAGAGCGGGGATTGTGTACAACCCCGTATTCGCAAGAGTGGGGTCCCCCCGGCAGACATATGACCAGCTATGCTTTTTTAAGCTTTTTGAGAGGTTTGGTACTCTTGGTGGCCAATTTAGTGTGAATCTGTGTTTTATACTAGTAGGAGGGATAAAATATTTTTCTCCCCCCGGCCCCCTCGGGGGGTCACCCAGCCCCAGGCCGCCGAGCTCACCCAGCCCCAGGCCGCCGAGCTCACACAGTCCCAGGCCGCCAAGCTCACCCTAGCCGCCTGCTCGCCCGACTCGAGGGGCTTCCCGTGGTGGACTGTAATTAGCCGCTTAGAACAGCGGGATTTGGCTGTTGGCAGGCCAATCCGGGGGCATTTCGGTAATTTTCAGAGCAGTGGAGGTTGGTTATTTGCAAACCATTCCCAGAAAACTATAAATAAGCCCTTAGGGGTGCCTTGGAGAGCATTACTTCTTCACTCTCTTTTCATCCTGCAAGGCACCTTAGCTCAGCATTGACTAGGGAGGGGGAGACCTCAAAGGTCTTCCGGGTGTGAGGTGAGACCTCCACGCTAGAGCCGAGGGTCTGTTCATAGTTTCCTGAGTCTTTGGTCCGTGACATCCCTCTGAGTGCAGTAGGTGTGAGGTCACTCCTTTCTAGGGACCCCGAACTCCACGAGAGTCCAAGTTTTTGGTTTCAACATAGATCATGCCAGTATGCAACATGAGGTTACTTTCTTTGTACATCATATACAATATTGACTTCTATAGAAGAAGAACCTCAAGTTAGTGCATGAGGTCAAGACAATAACTTGTTTAAGGTTGTGTTCTCACGTTTATTGCATTTTGCAGAAATTCATTTAAGAGTTCAGAATCCTTTAAGACAAACATTCATTTCTCTTATGGTATTATTCAATCAAATTTTGTGGGATTATTACCTTATCTTATCATTTCCCTTCTCTGAATCATGTTCCATTCTCTTTAACATGCGTTCATCGCCCTCATTCACAATATAGTCTTTTACTTCTTGATTTTAGAATCTTCCCAATCATGTTAGCACTGGGGTTTTTGGTGTTGAACGACTCTCTTATGCATACAGGCTATAATGGCAGTTTTCAGTTCGATGAGTCTGAATATATAGTAGTACACATTACTATTATATCAGAGTTGAATCTAATTATGGTTATGTCCTGATTAGCATGGGACAAAGTTAGATTGCTTATCGAACCAAGTGTGGAATGACTCGAGTAGTTCACTCCTACGTCTCGTGGTAATAAAGGAGCTTATAGTGTTGTTGCCTCGTCGATTTTGAAAAATTATGAGTTTTAGTATTGGTTATGATGTTCTAGTTTGGTATATGACGAAATCAGAAATACTTCTTAGGATGTACCAGTAGTTTGAGAACCTTCAGATATCAGTCCCTGAGGAGCTACTAATGCTTCTCAATCAAATCTTTTACATCATGACACTCAGAGTATTAACAGAGTCGGTAGTTCAACGACACGAGTTTGCCCGAGTTAAGATTTTTAGGCGTAGCAACACTGCTTTTAAGAATGACCCGTCTTTTCTTAAAGGTTGACATTTTAAGTGGTCGCCCACTATCGTGAGTTGTATAAGTTCTTAATTAAGAAAAGACAACATCACCTTAAAATTTATGATTTTAATGTCCAGTTTGAAGAGTTTTGTATTTTCTTTGACTTAAAACTTAGATAAGACTTGTAGTAACTGCAAGATGGTAAAGAAGACATTTAGTAGTCAACTATCAGTACGAAGAATGAACATGAGCCAGTGGGTATGCCCTTCAGGTTGTGCATTGCCCTCTGCTTAGATTGTTGAATCAAGAGTTTTGAGAATCTAGTTTGGTTACCCACTTTTTCTTCATCGAGAACATCCTTATGCATTCAAAGTTCGAAGGATGATTTTGAACGCTCATAAAGAGTATCATTACTGTTGTAAAATTAGAAGTTGTTATTTATTCTTCCTCATAGAGGCAATATATAAGACTTACATAGACATCTTAACTCACCTACACGATGGGGACTAAACCTCAATACACATAAAGAAACTACTAGACCAACATTGATTCGATAAATCCAACACTCCCCCTCAAGTTGAAGGGAGAACCTTCAGGTTGGACATGTCAAAATTATGACAATTGAGGCAGGCGATGCAGGACAAGACAACAGACGCGCCACCAGGGAAAATTCCAAATCGGAGAATCAAGCCGGGGACAGAGCCACACACGACGCTTACCCACACATGGCACATGACCCACACACGATGTGGGCTTGCTGAAAACCAATCAACCAACATTACCTACACACAACATGCAAAATAAAATAAAAGATGTGGAGCAAATCATCGAACGAGTAATCGAGGATAATCTACCAGGGATAATCCACACAAAGGGCGGTCCCTCACGACACAGTCCCGCACGACACGATCCCACGCGACACAACCCGTTGAGGATAGAACACCAATATCAATCACATCCCAACACACGACCAATCAAAAAGAGAAATGGGGAGACACATATGCCATAAGTCTGGAGGCTGTGGAATAAAGGCGAAAAATTTGTGAAAAAACATCCGAGTCGCCTTCATCCCAACACTCCCCCTGACGTGGATAACACATGCATATAGGTAAACCAAGACCATACTTAGCGAATACAAACAACAATCAAACACGGACAATGAATGACACATAAAAAGGACTAAAAACCGACCATGAAACTTTATCATCCGCAAGAGATCATTGCCCCCAGAAGTGGTAGCAGCAGCTTGAACCGAGAGAAATATGAAATATGACATGCAACGGTTGAATATGTAACATCCAGCAAAAGATTTGCCATGACTGGAAGGGAAGCCATCCACGAAGTTGCAGCCGAGCATAGAGACGACATGAACACACACTGCTTGCATCTGTAGAGATCGGAAGAAGATTCATAAGATCAGGAGCATGTGACGATGACAGAGAAGCGTCCACAGTGAGGAGAAATCAAAATAGACGCAACATCCGCACAATTTTATTTCCACAGAAGAAGACGCAGACAAGGGCAGAAGCAGACATGAGCAGCGATATCTGCAGGAGAGTCGACGAGATACCACTCTCTGACGACGATCATGCTCAGATATAGTTCCAGGAGGAACATGCGGGCACACAGAGAAGGAGACACATGGGAAGACGTCGACGTGAGAGAAGACGCCTCGTTCCTGTCGAGAGAGTTTCGACGATCGGAACCTCAGCAACGAGCGCAGAGGGGAGTCGAGCGATCTTACTGCGACGACAAAGGGATTAGAAACGAAGCGCAGGAGGGGCTCGGAATTTTGCACAAGCCGCTCAATCTCTTCACGAAGAAATAGGAAGACGACAGAGGCAGGATTAGATGTCGATGCATGACGTCGACAATGGTAGAAGAATGCGAGCGGAAAGAAGGGCCGGACGACCGTATCTATGCGAGCAGTGAACGAGAGGAAGCCCTAGCGTTCACAGAGGAAAAATTATAACTGTCTCTGATACCATGTTGTAAAATCAGAAGTTATTTATTCTTCTCATAAAGGCAATATAAATTCACATACACGATGTGGGACTAAACCTCAATACACATAAAGACATTATTAGACTGACATTGACTCGATAAATCCAACAATTACTAGTATGGGAGATCCATTAAGATTTTCATATAGATAACGTCGTCTTTGAGTTCACTTATCCGGAAAGACATAAGTTTTCAGTTGGATAGTAAATGCTGGTTAGTATTTAAGGAATATAAATTCAATCACCGAGAACGCTAGTACTAGCATCTAGACAGTTGAAAATTCGGGATGTGAATGTTCAGAAGATAGTTTTCAGCACGAGTCATGGGCACTATGAATTGGTAGTCATGCTGTTTGAACCGACTAATTCCCCTTTCTGTCTTTTTGGACTGGTTGAATACGGTGTTTCGGGAGTTCCTAGATTGTTTCGTGATTGTTTTCTTTGATGATGCCCTTATTTAGTTAAGGAGTCAAGAAGATCATGTCGAGCACCTCAAAACAGTTTTGAGTACTCTCAAGGAGAGTCTTTTGTACGCAAAATTTTTTAAGTGTGAGTCCTAGCTTTCAGAGGTTGCCTTTTTGAGACACATTATTAATCAGAGAGGTCTTGCAGTGGATCCAAAGACAACTGAAGCAGTACAAGTTTGATCAAGGCCGAAGGCAGTTACTGAGGTCCGCAGTTGCCTTTGTTTAACAGGTTACTACAGGAGATTTAGTAAGGGCTTCTCAAAGATAGCCTTAATGATGACTTCGCTCACCAGTAAAGGGAGCCTTTAATTGGACAGTATAATGTGGGCTGGCTTTCGAGGAGTTGAAAAATAGATTGATAACTACACTAATCTTAAGTTTAACTTCAAGTGTGGATGACTTGCAGAGCGACGCTTCAGGTCAAGGTCTGGGCTATGTACTTTTGCAACATGGAAAAATCATAGCTTTCTCCTCCAAACAATTAAAGGTTCACGCGAACAATTTCGCTGTGCATGACCTAGAATTAACAACAGTTGTCCATGCACTGAAAATTTGGAGACACTACAACTTCTATGGAGTTTGTTGTGAGTTTTTACAGATCACAAAAAGCTCAAGTTTATCTGCGATCAACAAGAACTCAATATGAGACAACATAGGTGGTTAGAGTTTCTTTTAGATTATGACGTGAGTATCCAATACCATTCGGAGAAAACAAATGTGGTAGGAGATGTTCTTAAGCCAATCAAAATAGTGGACTTATTTCAGGAGCTCAGGAACATGGAGATCCATTTTGTTAAAGTTCTTTGAATGAATTGTGGTCAAGCAGAGTACACATGTGAAAGAGAAGATGAACTCCAGAGTAATGAAAACTATGTCTTACTCTTTAACTCAAGTATGTTTGTAATTTTTGATGAAAAAAATTATTTTGTTAGAGATCAATTGGTGGTTAGAAGTTGAAAAACTTCATAGTTAAGCGTGCTCGGGTTGAAGTAGTACTGAAATGGGTGACCTCCTGGGAAGTCCCCGTGCTGCCCACTTAACTATCGAGTTTGCCTCATCAAAGGGAGGTTGTGGTCACCAACAACTTGCCTGTGGATGGAGAGGGGTTGGGTGCTTGAGTTGCAGCACAGATGATGCCAGGTGAGGCTATAATGATCCAATGTGATCCAAAGTGGATC
Source organism: Platanthera guangdongensis (assembly GCA_039583875.1). Lineage (NCBI taxonomy): Eukaryota > Viridiplantae > Streptophyta > Magnoliopsida > Asparagales > Orchidaceae > Platanthera > Platanthera guangdongensis. The sequence continues at coordinate 226,127,238 of CM077158.1, forward strand.
AGCCCTGGCTCGTCATAAAATAGTGCACTTTTTTTGTAAAAACCCAAACCCTCCTCCAATCAGGACAACATCTATTGAGACACCACCGGGACCCAGCTGGCGTTGTTATCGGGCTACAACCCAAGCACGCAACCCCTCTCCATGCCCACAAATGGGTTGTTGGAGGGCGCAACCTCACTTTGATGAGAAAATTCTAGCTAAGGGGGTAGCATATGGACTTCCTAGGAGGTCACCCATCCCGAAATTATCCTAGCCCAAACACACTTAACTATGGAATTTTTCCATTCCTCATCACCAATTGAACTGCAACTCAATTGGTGATGCGGAGTGAGCTGCAACTCAATTGGTGATTAGAAGTGAAAAACTCCATAGTTAAGCATGCTTGTGCTAGAGTAGTTTTGGGATGGGTGACCTCCTGGGAAGTCTATGTGCTACCCCCTTAGTTGGTGTTTCCTCATCAAAGGGAGGTTGCGCCCTCCAACATCCAGTCTGTGGGCATAGAGAGGGGTTGGGTGTTTAGGCTACAACTCGCTAACAACTTCAGCTGGGTCCTGGTGATCTCTTGGTAGTAGTTGTCCCGATTGGAGCAGAGCCTGGGTTGTTACATGATGCACATTAGATTTGTGCTGTTTATATGTATATTCCACTGTTTTCATGTTGAGTTAAGCATTTCAGTTATGATGTTTTTCAATTTCTAATGGATTGGTCAGTTTAAGTGAAGCTGCTACTTATTAGCTTTTTCTTTGTAAATTCTCATTCCTAATCCCTATGAAGTGTACATTCATTTAGTTATTTTAGAACTTTATTTTTCAGTGGACTTTACTGATTCAACTTGCTAGTTTTCTAATGTAATTTTGTTTTTTGTAGTGAAATATCTACTAAAGTGAAGACCCTTTTTGGGATTGATCTTGTTAGCAGGTGTGCATGCTACATTCATTCAGTGCATTCCTGTATGTGGTGCATTTTGTTTAAAAAAGTTGTTCTAAGTATCTTAGTGTTGATGTCTTCATGTGTTATCTTCTTGTATGGAGCGTCTCCTAAGTATCAAATGCAATTGGTTGCTTAGTCTTGTGCTTGACCAATTGTTTTCTTTAGCACCCTCATGTACCAAAATTCAATTTCATTTATATTGTTGATGGTTCCTGTCCATGTTCATGGCTTGAAGTTCTTCTCTGTTTTGGTTTTTCTAGGATTCGTTGTATTGAAAGTGGAGAAGAAAGTTCTGAAACAGAATCGGTGTATTCACTGAAATGTCATATCTCGCAGGAAGTCAATCACTTACATGAGGGGCTCAAACGTGTAAGTATTTGTGTATACATGTTTCCTTCTTGTTCTCGCACTAGTTCATTTAGTGTAGAAAGATGATGTCTTTCTGCTATTTCACATCTTGTGGTTACTGATGCTCAATGGGAGTGCTTGGCTGCAGTTAAGTGCATACTCTGTTTCTTTATGGTGATTGCTATTGTGAATAATTAGTCTCGGTTGATTAGGCGCTAATCTAATAAAGTTTGATCAAAATTCTCGTTTTTGCGAGCTCGAGCTTGGTTGGCCTCAACCAAATTATTGGTATTCGATTAGCATGGCTAAATTTCCTAGTGCAAAGATCATCTTTAAGTTGGCTAGATTGGGCTTGATTTAAGGGCAAGTAAACGTTTCCAATCAAATTGAGGTCTAATAAATGCCAATTAGCAAATTAGATCAAGACTATAAAGAGTAAAAATGGTTTAAAAATTATTTGGACGTTTTCATATTCCCAGCACTACGAATGAGTTTTAAAACAAAAATCAATGGGCGATTTAAGTCTTTTTGCTAGGGTTTGACCAAGAGCGGACCTGCTAAGGGGGTTTAGACGTTTAGTTCCATCTCCTAGCCACCTAAGAGGTGGAGCAAGTTTTACTCATTGGCCTGCCTCACCAAAGTGTGAATATGTTCATGATCATTTATAGTTCTCATGCTTTGTTTGTAATCCTTCCAGATTGTGAGCTCTTGATCTCTCTTATGATCAGCATACAACTGTAGTTATCACTATGTATACAATTCAACATTGCCTTGCGACCCTCTCATCCATGTGCTGGCGAGATCCTCACCCATGTTGCTCATAGATCTCGCGCATGATGGCTACCTCCCATAGCTCATTTCCTTTCTATATAACAGAGAGGGAAGGAAAGAAAATTTTATATATTTTGGAAATCTAAAAGAAAAAATAAGTGAAAGAAGAGGAAGGTGAGATACGTAATATAAAGAAAATATGGATGCCTTAACTATCAAAAACAACTTGATCTCTGATCTGGTATTGAAGAAACCATGCACAGTTGTATCTATAAATGAACATAATTTTTTTTCGTACCTTTCATTCATTGTTTTATTTCTCTCGCATAGTACTTCCTATCTCTAAGCATTTGAGCAAGGAAACACAATCTAATTTGTTTCCTCTCTCTTCTCTCTACCCCATACTTTCTCACCCGTTCCCACATCTTTTCTCCATGCCATTTTATGCAAATCAGGACATTCTTTCTTTTCTTGGTTTACACCTCCTAAGGTTTATATCAATCCTAGGCAAGTCTCCCTTTGCGACCATTTCTCTCTCTGAATTCCACAAATCTCACTAACCAGATGCCCTGTAAGTTCTAAAATTCTTCCTAGTATATTCTTGAGCCCATTTGACATTGTAGAGCATTCGTGTTGTGGTGTTGAATCAGTCTTAAATCATTAGGACATTACATCATTGTTCAGTTCTAATGACGAGACCTCATCAAAGTCCAATTGCTTAAGTTTTATTCGATGAGGGCCCACTTGGCATTAACCTTAGTTTAGACTTTGGTACCTGCCACAACTATACCTTGATAAATAGCCTCTGTCAATAAAAGTTGACCATAAGTTACAGGAATATGTCCATGAACCTAAGGGAACCGCCTGATGTGCCCACCATCACTAGAAATGTGTCACTCTCTAAGACCCTAAAGATGCCATCTGACCTGACGTTTAAACCTTAGAAGAAATTTACACAACCTGACAACATATATTTGTGATTTCAAATAGGACTGCATGAACAACTTTCCATATATCACCATGTTGTAGCATCAACCCATGCAAAACCCTATAAATTGGTTGTCATAAGCATTGATTAAAGGTGATTATCCCATGATAGAAGTAGAAAGTGGAGGATTTGGCTTCTCTACAAATCTATGGAGAACTAGAGAAAAAAGGGAGAGACATGGGAAGGACCATGGGAAAGGTTTAAGTGAAGACTAATTGCTTAAACCCATTGGAAAGACTGCCTACCCTACAATATTTTTCAAAAAAGAAAGAGACATTTTGTTACGGGATAATGCGTCTGACGTCTGTAGAGTTGTTGAAGTGGTCGGAGATGAAGTTTATGAATGTGGCTACTATGGAGCTAGAACCATAACTACCTAATCAGGGTGTGCTTGGTGGGGGGATAAACTTAATTCTTCAATAACTTCATTCCAATATATGCCTTTAAATAGGCTTTACATGACTCCACTCTTAACGACTCCTTTTAACTACTAACTTCATCTAATAAAGGACAACAACACTCAAGTCTTTATTCCATCATAGTGGGGTATGCTATATAGTTTTTTTGTCTCCATTGCGCCCTATCTTTGGTCATAATCTCACTAATGTTTAAGTACATTATGTATTTCCTTATAGTTTCATTCCAAGTCTTTTTGATCTACCACTCTCCGTTTAATATGCCTAGTGGCTAAACTCTCACAATGCCTAACGGATGCCTCTAATGGTCTCCTTTGTCTATGTCCTAACCATCTTAATCGAGCTTCTCACATCTTCTCTTTAATTTGTCTCACTACCGTCTTATCATTGATACATTCATTCCTAATTTTATTCGTTCTCATTTGTCCACACATCCATCTAAACATTCTCATCTCCATAATTCCCATTTTTTTACTCATACGCAATTCACTACCCAACAATCAGAGTCATAGAGCATTACTGGTCTAATTGTAGTACAATAAAGCCTGCCTTTCAGTTTAATGGTACTTTATGATCACATAAGATCATAGACGCGCCTCTCCAATTCAACCAACCTGCTTGGATTCTATGTATCACATCTTTATGTACACCTCCATCTTTTTGAACTATTGATCCCAATTATTTAAAGCACTCGCTGCGAGAAATATCTTGGTCATCCAACTTAATGATAGAGTCATCCGTACTTTTTGTACTACTAAATTTAAGTTCCATATACTTCGTCTTTATCGTGCTCAACTGAAGACCCTTTTCTAAAGTGGCTCACCAAGATTTAAGTTTTGTGTTTACACCTTCACGCATCTCATCGACAAAAACAATATCATCTGCAAACAATAAATCCCAAGGTATTGCTTGTTGGATATGTCCAATGAGCTCATCTAAGACAAAGGGGGCTTAAAGCCGACCCTTGAGGTAAGCCAACAATGATAAGTTATTCTTGTGGTAATCCACTAGATGTCCTCACTCTCGTCACTGAATTTAATACTCGTCTTTGATTATGTCAATGTATGATACATTTACACATTTCTTTTCTAAGACTCTCCACGTTCCTCTCTTGGAACCCTATCATAAGTCTTCTCAAGATATATAAACAACATATGCATTTTTTTTCGATAGTTGTCAATGAGACTCCAGAAGAGGTGTATGACTTCTATGGTTGACCACCTTTATATGAATCCAAATTGATTCTCCAACATGCTATTCTCTCGTCTTACTCTTCTCTCTATTACTTATTCTCATAGTTATGTCGTGACTCATTAATTTAATTTTTCTGTAATGAACATAATTTTGTATATCTCCTTTCTTCTTATACAAAGGTACAAATATACTCTCTCCATTGGTCCGCCATCATCTTTGTCTTCAGTATCTTATTGAAAAATATGTAAACCACAAATACTTTCCTTCCTTAGGCATTTTCATACTTCGATGAATATATTGTCTATTTCACTGCCTTTCTATTTTTCATCTTCTTCAGAGCATCATTTATCTCTGATGCTTGGATTTTATGATAAAAAACTACATTCTTATACTCCTCCAATTTAATTAACTCTTCCAAGTTCGGTTCAGTGTCTTTTTATTCATTGTAGTGTTGATAAAATTATCTTTTCCATCGCTACTTAATGATTAACATCATCCTTCAAAAACATATCTATTTCATCCTTCATGAATTTAACTTGACTTAATTCCATTGTCTTTGTCTCTCTGGCTCGAGCAATTTTATATATACTGCGCTCTCCATCTTTTGTATCTAGTCACTTGTAAAATTCTTCATAAGTCTGATTTCTTATTTTACCTACTGCTTTTTAGCTTCTTTTTAACGGCTTTATATTTTGCTAAGTTTTCATCATTCCTACAAATGCAAAGTCTTTTATAGCCAGCTCTCTTTGCCATCACTTTATTTTCACTTCTCTTTCCAACGCCAAGATTGTTTATGTGTGGGCGCTCAACATTTTGACTCTCCAAGTGTGTTATTTTCACTTATCCATATGAAAACATAATTTTTTATATGACACTATGATCAACATAAAAATCATCAACTACTTGTTCCATAACAGTTGTCTTGAAAACAATCTATTTTTATGTCTTCAAGTTTTACTATCAAATTTTTGGAAACACTTTTATCCTTTTCTTGAATTTACTATATTTAATTTGCACATCCAACACCACTAGCCATGTTGGCTTGTCAAACTTTCTTATGGTATGATTTTGTAATCCTTACAAATATTTTTATCCATTTTGTGATTTATAAAATAGTCCGTTTGTAACTTATTTGATCCGCTCCTAAATGTAATTAAATATTGTTTTCCTTTTCATGAAGAACGTATTTGACACAATTAACTCATGTACTATGACAAAGTCTAAAATGGATCTTCTTTCTTAATCCCTTGTCCATACCCGAAACCTTTATGAACTTTTGTGCGATTTCTCTTTCCATGAAAATTCTCTCACTTTGTGAGATTTCTTTTATCAAATCATCTAAATCTTTCTTAAATTGCACTTTAATAGCTTCACTTAATCATACTTATAGCGCATAACTGCATAAACACTAGTAACATTAATAGTTTTTTTCATACGACCAATTTAAGATCTAAGTTTCCATCACCTTTTCTATTACCCCGACAATTTCATGCATCTAAGTATCTACAATAATACCTAATTCATTGCTTCTTTTATTCTTTCCCGTGTACCATAATTTAAAACTTGAATTGTCCAAAAATTTAGCTTTTTTGCCTACCTATTTTGTCTCTTGCAGAAATACAATATTTATCTTTCTCATAATCATCATATCTACTATTTTCATCGCTTTTCCTATTATCATACTTATATTCCAACTTGCAAACCTAAGATGATCATAAATCCTACGATCTACTTCCTTAATACGCCTAATATATGAGGGCTTTTGCATATTTAACACTACACCCAAGTTCTCTTGGAGGTGCAACGGTCCTTGCCAAGACGTCGCATTTAGACCATACGACGAGTAGTACTTGCCATGATGCCGCATTTATACCATAGGACGTGTAGTCCTTGCCATGATGTCGCATTTATACCATACAACGTGTTCCTCATGTGGAACAACATAGTTTTTGCCTAATCTCTCAAAAGATCTGTATTCATAAGATCCGCATATCCGTAAATTTTTATGTCGGTCGTCTACCTAACGTAACCCTCACAATTTTTCATCCAGCTTGGGACCGACAAAGGTTGGTTTCTTCATCTATTAAAGGACAATTAAAATAAAAGAAAATATTTTGACTAAACAATAAATAAAAGACAATTAATAAAAACAACTCAATAACAAGGCCTGAAGTCTATGACATTGGTCTGAAGCCCTTAATATCTCTCTCGCCTTTCAAAATAAGCTTTTTTTAAAGCTTTGAGGAAGATCGAATTCTCGCGTCATTTTCTCCCAGTTCCTTCTTCATTAGAGGCATCCACTTCTAAATAAAAAAGACGTTTCCAGCGATGATTGCGATTATAATGCTCATCACAGTTATAACATAACCTCATTGCACGATGTTCAGCTAGTGTTGCATACGCCATGCATCAACGATGGGCACCCTTGGGATGGTCTGCTGTAATGTTTAGGGTATTGCTTGTGAGTCTATAGTTGCTATTATCCATATACAGTTGGTGCTCACAAATTCTGGCTAAATTCAAGGAAGTAATTAAATCTTTGTGGTCTTCAGATTCGATGTCCAATAACAAGTGTTTCTGAAGTTTTGTCAAAAAGATTGCAGTCTGCTGCTTTGGGTTTATTGTAATATGAGCTAAAAGAACCTGAAAATGTTCCAAATATGCATCCACATAACCTGTTTGTCGTAATGTAGTAAGTGCACTCAGGGGATTGATTCAAATGGGTGGATCATATTGCATGTTGCAGAACCCTTTAATGTTGTCTCAAATCATGCCTAGTTTTTCGACATGCTAAGGGGACGCCCGATTGATCCATTCCTTTATCGGTGTTTGTTGTTGGGAGGATCATTCTAGGGTTTCATCGGATGGCACTTTGACAACCCAAGCTTGACAATGAAACAAAGGGAGGTGAAATGAAAGAAGGTTGAAAGGGTTTTTACCTCTTTCCAAATATCAAAGAACTACACAAGATCGGCAATTTTTGAACGGGGAGGGGTCAATCTCTCCGATCCGTGCAATCGAAGATGAAAGTGACACTATAACCATCATACTTATAAATGGAAACACCAATTTTTAGTGAATGAGACATTGACTGAATTAATTGAGAGAAATATACCTTCGGCAGAACAGAACCAACGAGATTAGGGCATGAAGGTTCGATTATTTGCTGAAAAGGGCCGGCTATTGGTGAAGAAGAAGTCAATCCTTGACTGGGAAGGTTGGATGCTTAAAGGACTCCACTGTTTACAGTTGATAGGATCTGAAAAATGTCGAGGATTGAGGTGTTCTAGTTGCTGAAATTTCTGAAATAAGAGAGCTAAAGTCCTAAGTATCTAAAATTAAGAGATAGGAGGGATGAGAAGTTGCAATATTCGCGGAAACCCCTATGGAAGGACAAAAATGAACTCACTTGTCTAAGGTTCTGTTTGGTTGGACTATTGCTGATGAAAAACTGCTGATAAGAAAAGTGCTGATTCTGGAAAACGAAGTTTTGTTAAAAAACTATTTGTGTGAAATGAAGTTTGTAAAACAAAGTTTTGGAAAAATCGTTTGGAAACAAAACAATATTTTGAGTGAATTTTGTTTTTCTAAAACGTCATTACCAACCGCAAAATATATGAAATTTTTTTTTCCATAATATAACACCTAACGCAAAAAATAATGTTTACTTCATTAAAAAGACATTCTTTTGGAACCAGATAACCACGCCATCTCGGTCTATGTTCTAGCTTCATACAACTGATCCGCTATAATATCACGTAGCGCGATCATCTCCTCCACACCACCTGTAGTGTCAAAGCATGTTTCTTGCCGTCCTTGTGATGCCACCCCATCATCTCGACCCCCCTTACTCCCACTCACTGAAATCAAAATTCAAAGCGAAGGGTGTCAACGAATGAAATTATGTAATGTCATTGTGACCATCACAATATCTGCTTGTTTGTCAAAACAATAGCTTGACATGTCCTGTAGTATGACCCACTTCTTCTTTCAATGCCGAACGATCGTTCTATCACACTTCTAATCGATGAGTGTGCATGATTGAACACTCTCGACAACCCCCACGAGAAAGTATGGCAGATGATACCGCATATCTTGATACGGTTTTAAATATCCTCTTTGTAGATGATAGCCAAAATCGACCAAGTAATATTTTTTGGGAGAATATTAAAAATTGCTTAAAAACACAAAAAATTTAAAGTAATACATATATAAACATAATTTTTAATAGTTACCTTGAGGTGGATGAGAGAACTTATAACGAGGATCACTTGTGACAAAATTGAAAATACGGCTATCAAGCAAAGAGAAAATAAAGTTGGAACAAACATCTTGAAATAATCCATAAAAATGATAAATATATCGTAGGTTAAAATGATAAAATGAGCTATCAAGCACAAAACAAACTGGAAATCTACTAATAAAACAACCCTTCTTCCAGAAGGGTGAAACCTCACCAAATCTACTACTAATAAACTGAAAAAGAAGGAGAAGGGGGATACCTCACGAAAACATCCCTTCTGTGAGACCAAAAATGTATTGTGTATTATAAGATCTGGCAGAAATCAGAGAGGACCCGGGCTTTTGGCGATATTTAAACAAAAAAATCTGTGGGAATCAGCGAGCAAATCGATGCAAATATGGATGAGAATGAAGAGAAGATCCATGCATTAAGCAAACAAACCAGAGGTGGCGATGGCCGTCGTTGTGGACACATCTCGACGAGAAAGCTGGCAGAGTGATTAGCCGATAACGACAACGAAGTGGGGGTGGGGGTGTCGGGATATTGCATACACTCGTGAGGGTTTCGTGAAGTAAGAGACACAACTGCTGCAACGAACCAGAGGAAAAGAGAGCGTCTCCATTTCTTCAAGGAGTTGTGGTTATTAAGAAACGAAATTTTACCAGTAAGCCAAAACAAACACAACTTGTAGCAGAAACAACATTTTGGCGTAAACGCGCTAGAGGTCATCAACCCAACCAAATGCCACCTAAACTGGTGGAGAGGAAGGCCAAACGTCAGTAGAAGAGGGCTCGGCTTGATCGACTATCTAGGGCGGGGAGTTGCTGCTTGTCGTCAATGAATGTTGCTGCAACGTCTCGCCGACACACTGGAGTGACGAGGAGAGGCATCGTCGGTTGTAGGATCAAAAAGGAACTCAAATGGGAACGTATGCGAGAGGGAGAAAGGAGCGGTAGCTTCATTTTTGTCGAGAGCTTACTGGGAGAGGGAGATGGGTCTTTTGTTTCTTTTTGTATGAGGAAAATAAAACCGTGGTTCATGGTTTCAATTGGAGGAAATAACTCCTCTTTAATTGCCATAACCACCTCCACTACTTTAAAACTTTCCAAATTAATATGATACGCCCTCACGAAACTCAAAACAAAGCTAAATTGAATTACATAAAATTTCCCCCTTTCTCGGCATTCTTTAAAATTATGAATAATGCATAAAATTTAACTGTATAAGCGTATATACCTCCATTAGGCGACGACGTCGACGCAACTTACTCAAGACCAGACTCCGAAATTAAAAATTATAATTGTAATTAAATTACGGATATTACGCACTGGAGGGCCTGGAAGGCCGTGGCTTCCACGGGTTAACCGTAATCCTCGATGAATCGCCAATAGTACCCAGTGAGGCCTCGAAAGCCTCTGACATCGCGGAGTGGGGTAGGGTCAACAAGAATGGTCCAGACCTTATCTTTGTTCATGGAGATTCCCTACACGGAGATCGTGTCCATAGCTGCTGATCTCGGTCTGGCCGAATATGCACTTGGGGTCCACTAGAGAATCACACTTTTAATTAGTGGCTAGTGTCATTCACACATGATGGAGGTAATCCAGCCAGGAGGAGTTGTCAACTAAGATGTCATCAAAGAAAACCAAGATGTACCTGCGCAGGGCCGGCCAGAATAAATCATTCATGGCCTCTTGAAAGGTTGTAGACACATTCATCAAGCCAAAATGCATGAAAATGAACTCATAGTGGCCGTCATGCATGCGAAATGCAATATTTGAGATCTCCTCACGTACCTGAATCTAGTGAGCTGTTATCACATTTGTTCACCATACTGGAGAGGTGATAGGATAAGAAGGGAGAATGAGGAGCTTGAGAGAGAACTAGAGAGGAGATTAGAGTTTAGAGGGAGAGAGGAGAATAATACCTAAATACTTTCATGATACCCCCAAGAGAGAACCACCCGGGTATAAGTATACCCAGGCCCAAGAGGGGCCGGTCGGCCCCTCCCATATGGGGCTGAACCAGATGGTACAACCCCCCCAAGCCGCCAGTTAATGAGTGGGGGCTGAACCGGTTGGTTCAACCCCGTGCCGCCTGTCGTCTCCTTCCGCCTGCGAGCATATTGATGCCCAAATAACCGAGTCATGTTCGGGGGCGTAACATTCCCTTCCCCATCAAGAATCAGCTTGTCCTCAAGGTGGTAATCCGGGTACAGCTCCTTGAACTCCAGCAAACCAACCCAAGTATTGTGTGCGTCGGTCAGGTGTTTCCATTTGACAAGGATCTCGGGGAGGAACTCGGCGCCCCTATGTTTCCATTTGAGCATCAGGATCTCCTCGGACATCGGGCATAGTTCCCCTGCTATTGTTGCCTCGGGTAAGAATGGGTTGGCCTGAACGGTATTGTCGATCTTTTACTTCAGTAAGGACACATGGAATGTAGGGTGAATACGTGACCCTCCAGACAGTTCCAAGGTGTAAGCGACAGACCCCACACGACGGAGAATACGAAAGGGCCCATAGTAATGAGGGGCCAATTTATGGTTTGTCCGGCGGGCAACTGACAATTGTCGGTAAGGGCGGAGCTTGAGGAAGACTTTATCTCCGACCACAGATTCCCTTTCCTTGCGATGCTTGTCCGCTTGGGCCTTCATGCGGTCTTGCGCGGTTCAGAGGTTCTCCCTTAAAATGGCTAAGGTGCGGTCCCGATCACGGAGCGCTGAGCGCCCGATCAACGGCCGATAATGCTGTACTGCCCGGCTCATAGCTGCTCAAGATTGGGCGAGGGCAGTCGTAAACCACCTCGAACGGGGTCAACTTGTTGGCTGAATGGTAAGAGGTATTATAGCAGTATTCGACCCAATGTATCCAACTTGTCCTGGTCCTAGGCTAATCCATCACAAAGCAACGGAGGTTTTGTCTCGACCCCCCGATTGAGAACTTCTGTCTGACCATCCTTTTGGGGATGATTAGCTGTACTAAACCGTAAGCAAGTTCCCTGTAGTCGAAAGAGCTCCCGTCAGAAATTACCCACAAATGTCGAATCCCTGTCGGAAATGATGGCTCGCGGGACACCGTGAAGGCGGACAATTTCTCGGGCGAAGAGATTGGCGACTGACTCGCCGGTGTACGGGTGACTCAATGTCAGGAAGTGTCAATACTTGGAAAGCTTGTCAACTACGACCAAAATAACAGACTTGCAATGAGACTTGTGCAACCCGTCGATGAAATCTATAGACACGGTATCCCAAATGTGATGCGGAATCTCCAGGGGTGTAAGCAGGCCGGCCGAAGAGGTCGTCTCATACTTCTGTCGCTGACACATCTCGCACTGCTGCACAAACTACTGGATGTCGCGTTGTAATCCCTTCCAAAACACATTCGCCCGCGCCCGTTGGAGAGTACGAAGTATCCCTGCATGGCCGCGGGTCGGAGATAAGTGGAACTCGTGCATCATGACCGTTTTCCAAGCTGACTGGGGTGGGTTGACCACCCAACCCTGATAATACAGTCTGTCATTCTGTTGGTGATAGCCTGAGGCAGTGCTCTGCCCCTGTCGAAGAGCTTCTACCGTGGCACAAAGTGCGGGCTCGCGCATGATCTCCTCCTGTATATCATCTAAAGAGTCGAACAGGGGACCGAAAATCTGGGCGAATGTGTTCTTCGATAAGAGGGACAAGGCATCAGCCACCACGTTCTCCTTGCCCTGCCGGTAGAAAATCTCATAATCATATCCCAACAACTTCGTCACCCACTTCTGCTGGAGTGGTGAGGAGACCCGCTGTTCCAAGAAATGCTTCAGATTCTGATGGTCGGTACGGATTTTGAAGTGTCGTCCCAACAAGTAAGGCCGCCACACGGCCATTGCATGAATGATTGTCAGCATCTCCTTCTCGTACGTCGAAAGACCCAATGTCCGGGGGCCAACGCCTTGCTGTAGAAGGCTAGTGGTTGGCCCTCCTGTATCAACACGTCGCCAATGCCTATGCCCGAAGCATCGGTTTCTAGTACAAACTCTTTGGTAAAATTCGGAAGAGCGAGGACCGGGGTGGTCGTCATGGCCTCCTTGAGGGCCTTGAATGCCGCCTCCGCCTCGTCCTGCCAAAGAAAAGTGTCCTTCTTTAAGAGCTGAGTTAGCGGCCTCGCAATCTTGCTGTAGTAGTCCTTCACAAATCGCCTGTAGTAGCCCGTAAGGCCCAGGAAGAACTGTAATGCCCGAACCGTATGAGGATGAGGCCACGATAGCATGCTCTCGATCTTTTTGGGGGTCAGCCTTTACGCTGCTAGCGGAGACCAAATGGCCCAAGTACTCGACCTCCTCTTGTCCGAACTAACACTTGGATTGCTTAGCATATAGTTGGTGCTGGCGGAGGATGGTGAAATCGTGCTCAACATGGGTCAAGTGCTCCTCCCAACTGGTACTGTATATGAGGATATCATCAAAAAATATCAACACTGAGTGGAGGAGAAGAGGTCGAAAGATCTCATTCATGACTGCTTGGAACGTGGATGAGGCGTTGGTGAGCCCAAAAGGCATCACAAGGAACTCATAGTGCCCATCATGCGTGCAAAAAGTTGTCTTGCGTGTGTCCTCGCGCATTCGAATTTGGTGGTAGCCCGATCGGAGGTCGAGCTTGGTGAAAAGAACAACGCCGTGCAGCTCATCCAACATTTCTTCAATCAACGGAATGGAAAATTTATCTTTGATAGTCGAGCTGTTCAAGCCGCGGTAGTCCACACAAAATCGCCATGACCCGTCCTTCTTGACTAGGATGATGGGGGACGAGAAGGAACTAGTAGTGGGATGGATAATTCTGGCTGCTAGCATTTCCCGAACACTGCACTCAATCTCGGTCTTCTGGATGTACGAATATCGGTATGGCCGGATGTTGGTGGGCTCTGCCCCTCTTTGAGTTGGATCTGATGGTCTCTGAACCGCGGTGGTGGAAGTGTACGGGTGTTTGGAATATATCCGCATACTGAGTCAACATCGCCTGCATCTGAACTGGTACGACCGGAGGAGCCGCGTGGGCCGAAGGAATTTCCATAAGCACTGCCATCGTGCTGCCCTGATCCCCTAGTCGCGCCAAACTGCGAAGATGTATCTCCTTCATCGGGGAGGATTTGAGGCTCCCCAGACAATACTGCCTTCCGTGTTGAAGAAACTCTATCGTCATCTGATCCCAGTCAAAGGTCATCCGCCTCAATTGCCGCAGCCACTGTACCCCAAGCACCATGTCTAAGCCTCTGATGGGTAGGAGGTAGACGTTCGTGCGACCTGAGTATCCCTGTATCGTCAACTCCACCCCCTTCATAACCCCTTCACATTGAAGTTTGCTTCTGTCTGCCACCATGACATGAAAGGCAACTCCCCGATCAACCATATGCCCCATCCATTGTGCCACATCAGGATGAATGAAGTTGTGGGTGCTCCCGTTATACACCAGGATCGTCACCCGCTCCTGACTAACCTTCCCTGCCATCCGCATAGTGAACGGGGCGTTGCATCCTTCCATCGCCTGTATGGACATGCCAAAGTCGACCAAATCCAAGTCCCCGTCCAACTCCAATTCGGGAGAAAACTCTTCCTCCACATCCTCATGTAGCATATACACTTGTATCTTCTGGCACTTGTGCCCGGGTGTGTACTTGTCGTCGCAGTTGAAACATAGACCCTTCTCCTTCCTTGCCTGAAGCTTGGCCCATGATAGCCGTGTCACAGTTGGCCTTCCGGTCGCAGGTGGTTCTCTCCTGGCGACTGCCGGTGTCGTCGTGATTTTCCCCGAGGTGCGGTTCCGTTGCCTGTTGTAGCGTTTCTCCTGAATGCGAGCCAGAGTAATGACATGATTCGAACTGCGGGGCATATATGATTGGATCTCATCCCACAGATGTTCCTCGAGTCCGGATACAAAACAGCTAAGCAGCGTCCCTTCTTCCCAGTGCACTCTATTTGCCAATTTCTCGAATTCTGTGCGATACTCTATCACTATCCCCTTCTGTCGTAACTTTTGAAGGTGGGCCTCGATTTCCAACAGCCCAAACCTGGCGGTGAACCCGTCCACAAAAGCAGCCTAGGGCACAGAATCCTTGCCCTTCATAAATCACTGCACCCACTGAAAGACATCATCCTCCAAGTGGAACGACGCGAGCTGTACCCACTGACCCTCTGGAATCTCCTGATAACTGAAAAAAAGTTCGGCCTTCTGCACCCATTTAAGGCGTCTCCACCGTTAAACTTGGGAAAATTCATGCGCGTCAATTTCGGCCGCATGTAGGCTCGCAGCGTTGCCGGGCCGTGCCACCCTTGCGCCTGTCCATACCATATTTGCCTCCTTTGTTCCGCAGGCTCGAGAGGATTGCCCGGAAATCCCTGACGAGGCAGTCCCCCTGCCGGTTGGGGTTGCCCGCCCCACGGAGCGCCGACTCCATACCCTCCTGGCTGCCCTTAGCCACGCGGATGAGGTAGAAGTCCATCCGCGCCTCCTGTTGGTGGTGTTGAAACACCAGGGGCCCATCTAGCCCCTCCCAGGTCTTCACCGCAACGCCTCCATGGCGGACGCCCAAATCCGGGCTCGGGTTCGCTCGGAAAGGCCCCCGCGCCCTGCGTCGTTCCGTGGCCTCCCCAGCGCCCAACGCCGATCCCAGCTTGCCGCTCCAGTCTACTGCCATGCCGATCCCATCACCACTGTGCGGCTGTGCCGCACGGAAAAACCCCCGCCGCTCCAGCACCGTTCACTGCTGCCGTTCCTGCGCCGCCAGATCCCGCCCAGATTCGTCCCTGTCCCGCCGATCCGGATGCCTCACCCCCTTGCGGAGCAAAGTGGGGAAGCCCAGTCGATTCTGCGGCGGAACCAGCGAGTTTCCTAAATCCTCATTCGACGTCGCCTTCCCTTTCAGATTTTGTGCCAGTAAAACCTTGATCTCTTCCATGCGGGTGTCGATCCTTTCTTCCAACCTTTGTGTGGACGCCCTCATGTTCTCCTCAATGGCGGCCACCGAATCCGTCAACCCGATGTAGTTTTCTTCTCGGGTTTCTAACCGGTTGCTTTCCTCTTGCGTGCGTGTGATCACAATGGTCGAAGGAGCGATTCTTTGATACCAAATGATAGGAGAAGAAGGGAGGAGGAACTAGAGAGGGAACTAGAGAGGAGATTAGTGTTTAGAGGGAGTGAGTAGAAGAATATCTGAATACTTTCATGATACCCCCAAGAGAGAACCGCCCAGGTATAAGTATACCTGGGCCCAAGAGGGTTTGGTCGGCCCCTCCCATATGGGGCTGAACTGGATTGTTCAGCCCCCCCCCCCCCCCCCCAAGCTGCCGGTTAGTGAGTGGGGGCTAATCGGCTGGTTTAGCCCCATTGCCGCCTGTCGTCTCCTTCCGCCTGCGAGCGTATTGGCGCCCAAAGAACCGAGCCATGTTCGGGAGCCTAACAAGAGGGCCTTGACAATTTTACCATAATCCTCGACGAATCACCAATAGTACCAAGCGAGGCCTCAAGACATTGTAGAGTGAGTGGGGTATGGTCCACTGAAGGATGGCCCAGACCTTGTCTTTGTCCATGGAGACTCTCTGCATGGAGATCGTGTGCCCATAACTACTGATCTCGGTCTGGCCGAATTTGCACTTGGGGTCCACTAGAGAATCACACTTTTAATTAGTGGCTAGTGTCATCCACACACGATGGAGGTAATCCAGCTAGGAGTTGTCAACTAAGATATCATCAAAGAAAACCAAGATGTACCTGCCCAGGGCCGGCCAGAATAAATCATTTATGGTCTCTTGTTAGATCTCGTCCCGTACTTGAATCTGGTGATAGCCAAAGCAGAGGTATAACTTGAAACTGTAAGAGGCCCCCTCAGCTCATCCAGTAGCTCATGTATGGCCAAAATGAGATATTTGTCCGTAATAGTGACCTTGCGGAGCTCTCAGTAGTCCATGCATAAACGCCAACTGCCATATTTTTTGCGTACCAAGAGAACCAGACCCAAAAAAGAATTGGCAATGGAGTGGATTATACCTACAACTAGCATGCTGCCCACAATCGTCTTAATCTTGTCCTTCTGAACATGACCGTAACGATAAGGTTGAACCAATACGGACGTCACACCTGCTTGTAATGAGATGCGGTGATCCATCAGACAAGGCGGTGGATGGCAGGCAGTGTCGGTGAAGACGCCCAAAAACATATCCAGAATAGCCTGCAGGGGCAGGGGGTTGGCGAGTGTGGGGGCGCCTGCTCAACCACATGCCACAAGTGTGCGACCAAAGCAACGTCGGTCGTTTTCTGAATGGATCAGAATTAGACGGACTGGCGCAAGGGAGTAGTGCTACCTTACAAAAGTAATGGTGTCCCCTCCTAGATTAATCGCATTGTCATGGGATCCCAGTTGATGCAGACGTCGCCCAGGGTGCAGAGCGATGCCACCCCCAGGATAATATCTACCCCACCAAGTGCAAAGGCTTAGAAGTTGGCCCGGAGGGGGCGTGAGCCCACTGTGAGAGCTAGCCCAGAGCAAAGGCCTCCAGTCGCGCGATGACGACCATCTTCCGAACAGACATAAGTATGGGGAGAGTGTCAACGATAGCTGTAAACAATCCATTAGGTGCTGCGAGATGTAATTGTGACTCACATCACTATCAATTCCATAGCATGGAGGGTTTATATAATACCCTTGGCCCAACTGGAAAAAATGGGAAGATGCACCTGGTTTTCAAAAATATTTTTGCGTCTTAATGATCTTCCAATGATGTGTCACTAGATTGTCTTTCACGGCCTTGGTATACCCGCCACACCGGTGGATGTCTCCCTCCATGCCCGTAACATCTTTATTGTTCAATTCTTAATGGTCGTCATAATTAAAGAGCAGGATAGATGATGCGAGAGGAGGGGAATAATTTTAATATAGCCCACCCTTTCTTAGCTAACGAGTTTCAGCCCATGTCATATGTTGAAGTTTAAGTTGGTTCATGCCATCAGCGATTCAGCTGCTCATTTTTTATTTGTTCCTCGTCTCCTGTTCTCTATCTAGCTTGGCATAATTGTAGTGTTACTGACTGATGAAACTTGCCTATAAGAACTTCATTGATAAAGAGGTTTAGGTGTTTACACAGTGCTTGGCGTTCTTTTTTTTCCTATTTTTTCTCATTTTCATTTTCATTTTTTCGGAAGGGCGGCCTATTCTTTTTATGGCTAAAAGTTGATCATGTGCTTGGAACATGACAATGAGAACGCACATTTTCAGATGGTTAATTTTATTAATAAAGATTTGTAGAGATGGAAAAAATCAAACTTGTATATATGTTCATTTGTGTCAAATACAAAGAATGAGTACAAATATATAGATGAGAGAAAGAGAGAAGGTCCTATACAAGATGTGGGACTAAAGAGAGGAGAGAAAAACAATAAATGTTACATAATGGGCCTAGATTAAATGAGCTTTTCTAACACTCCCCCGCAAGCTGGAGCGTATAGGTCATATGCACCCAGCTTGGACAAACACTGGTAGAACAAGGTACTTGATAAGGCCTTTGTGAGAATGTCAGCAACTTGATCAGTGCCCGGAACATGCTTTAACTCAAGTTTCTTCAATTGAACTTTCTCTTGAATAAAGTGACAGTCAACTTCGATATGTTTTGTGCGCTCGTGAAACACCAGATTCTTTGCTATGTGTATGACGGCTTGACTATCACAGAATAGAACAGCAGATGAGGGGAGTTTTACTCCCAGGTCAGTAAGAAGACTTTCAAGCCATGTGAGTTCTGAGACAACCGAGGCCATCGATCGGTATTCAGCTTCTGCAGAGGAACGAGCGACCACAACTTGTTTCTTACTTTTCCATGTAATGAGATGACCACCAAAATAAGTACAGAACCCACTTGTTGACCTCCGATCGTCCAGAGAACCGACATAATCGGCATCAGAATAAGCGACTAATGTGGGAGCCGAGTCGGAGGTTTTGTAAACCAGCCCTTGACCCGGAGCTCCCTTAAGGTATCGGAGAATCCGTTCAACCGCCTGGAGATGAGAAACCCGGGGGGCATGCATGAACCGACTGACAACCCCAACGACAAACGATATATCCGGCCTCGTGACCGTTAGATAGATCAACTTTCCCACAAGACGTCGATAGTATTCTGGGTTCTGAAGAAGCAAATCGTCATCAGAAGCATGAGCACAAAGTTTGTGATTTGCCTCCATCGGGGTACAAGCTGGTTTGCAACCGGACTGACCAGCGTCTTTGAGAAGATCGAGACAGTACTTCCGTTGGGAGAGGACCAGCCCGTCCGTCCGTCGTGCGATCTCGAGACCAAGGAAGTAGCGAAGATGCCCCAGGTCTTTAATCTGAAATACAGTGCTCAGATGCTGTTTGACCTCTTGAATCCCCTTTGAATCATCCCCAGTGAGTAGTATGCCATCAACATAAACTAACAGAAGGACGGTTCCAGTGGCCCGGTGTCGGGTGAATAGGGAGAAATCTGCAGAACTCTGAGTGAACCCCATGCCCCGAACCACCTTGCTGAACTTGTCAAACCACGCCCGAGGGGACTGTTTGAGACCATAAATGGATTTCTTGAGAAGACACACCCGAGACTCCCCCGTGGTCTCAAACCCGATCGGTTGGCGCATGTAGACGGTTTCCTGGAGGTCGCCATTCAAAAAGACGTTCTTGATATCGAGCTGATGAAGGGGCCAGTGGCGGTGCACCGCCACGGAGAGAAGAACACGGACGGTGTTGAGCTTAGCCACCGGAGAGGTCTCCTCATAGTCAAGACCCTCTTGTTGCGTGAAGCCACGTGCCACAAGACGGGCCTTCAGTCTGGCAATAGTGCCATCCGGAGCATGCTTGATGATGAAAACCCATTTACACCCAACAAGGTGCTGACCTGGAGGTAAGGGAACCAAGACCCAGGTCTGATTGGCCCAAAGGGCCGTCATTTCTTCATCCATGGCAGCCCGCCAGCCAGGATGTTGAAGTGCCTCATGCAAAGAGTTAGAGACAGAAACAAAGTATAATGAGGTGGCAAAGTGAAGAAGATGTGGAGAAAGACGATGGAGAGAGACGTAATTCGCCATCGGATGAGTGGTTGATGCAGGAGCCGGAGCAGCAGGTAGCGGAGCACCAGAGGGCGAAGCCGACTGCAGAGGGGCAACAGGATGAGGAGAGCGACGAGAATAGACCCGGATAACAGGTGGTGTTGGACGGGCCAGAGGTAGGGCAGGAGGAGGAGAGGATGAGGAGTGGGGAGCCGGGATGACAGGACGAATGACGGGGTCTGGACGAGGAGCGATATCCAGATCAGAGAAGACGGGAAGATCTTCACGGAAAGTGACATCCACAAAGACGGTAACTTTGCGGGTAGCAGGCGAATAACACACATAACCCTTTTGAGTGCGCGAGTAGCCCACAAAGATATGTTTGGCGGCACGTGGAGCCAACTTGTCGATGAAAGGACCAAGTTGGTGAACGTAGCAGGTACACCCAAAGAACCGAAGAGGAATGGGAAAAGGCGGAGTGGAGGGAAAGAGGAGGCTGAAGGGAGTAGCATACTGGAGGACGGAAGAAGGGAGGCTGTTGATGAGAAAACAAGCAGTGTAGAGCGCGTAGTTCCAGTATGGTTTGGGAACCCGCATTTGGAGCACAAGGGAACGGGCGACATCAAGAATGTGACGATTCTTGCGCTCGGCGACACCATTCTGTTGTGGAGTATACGTACACGAGGTTTGGTGAAGAATGTCGAACTCAGAGCAGAGAGCCGCGAAGGAATGACTGGTGTACTCACGCGCATTGTCAGTACGAATAGTACGAATGGATGCAGAGAATTGAGTGCGAGTCTCAAGTATGAAGGCCCGGAAGACGCGGGGAAGCTCAGAGCGATCCCGGAGGAGATACAACCACGTCATGCGAGAGTAATCATCAATAAAAGTAAGAAAATACCGGTAGCCAGAAATACTAGTGAATTTGTACGGACCCCATATATCGGAGTGTGCCAAAATAAAAGGTGCGGAGCTCCGAGTACAATGAGAAGGAAAAGATGAACGGGGCTGTTTGCCCAAAATACATGTGTCACACTGAAATGCGGGAAGAGAAACATCTAGAAGATCCTTTCGGAGGACTGGAAGAGGAGCATGACCCAAACGGCGATGCCAATCCGAAGAGGAGATAGAGGCGAGGATAGTAGGAGAGTCGTCAAGGAGATAAAGCCCATTCTGCATCCGCCCCCTACCAATGATAGTCCGCGTCTGCTGATCCTGTATGAGAAAAGAAGAGGAAGTAAATGTCACAGAGTAATTAGAATCAGTAGTAGGGCGACCAACAGAAAGTAAATTGAAAGTAGAGCCCAGAACGTGAAAAGCCGAGCGCAAAAGGAGAGAAGAGGTGAGGGGAATATCAGCACATCCAGAGACAGGAACAGATGCCCCATTGGCCACAATAATGTACTTCAAGTGAGGTGAAGACAAGTACTGAGGCGTCCGAACAGAGGTGATGTGATGAGTGGCACCAGAATCGAGGATCCATCGCGGGCCAGAGGAGAGGCATGCGATACCTTCATTGGAGATGGAGGCAGCGGGGGCAACCGAGGCAGGAGGGAGACTAAGCAGTCCATGAAGATGCTGGAGCTGAAGACGAACCTCGTCGAGGTCAGTACGAGTGGAAGAGGAGTCGGTCGCAGCAACAACGGCTTGTGGACGAGGAGGGCGACCATGTTTGCGGTAGCACGTGGCTTCAAGATGCACATCTTTGCTGCAGAACGAGCACTTAGGCCGAGGCCGGCCACCCCGGCCCCGGCCGCGAGAGTCAGAGCGGCCTCCACGAGCAGAAGATGGAAGAGGCAATAAGGGAGTAGGGGCCTGCTGAACAAGGGCCGGAGAAGGTGGCCCGGGCACATCCGGAGGCAGGGAGACCTTGAGAAGCATAGAGCACACATCTTTCTCGGAGAAAGATGTGGTAACAGTAGAGGAGAGGATGTGAGCCCGTACACTGTGAAGATGATGCGGGACCCGGACCATCATCATGGCTATACCCACAACTTCCTTTTGGGCACGTTGGGCAGCAAGATCCAGAGTAGGAGGCTGATGGTGGATCCAAGCCTCGACCACAGACCGAACCTGAGCAACAAAGGACGTCAGATCGGTCGCGCCACTGCTATCAAGGGCCTGGAGAGCAGTGATAATGTCATACAGATGGTGAAGACTATCCTTGCCAGAGTAGAGGGTGTGGAGCTCGTCCCACATCCCTTTGGCCGTCTCATGGTACATGGCCAGGCGATAAGATTCACCATCCAGAGAATTAAGAAGCCAAGTCTGCACCCGACCATCATTGCGTAACCACTCATCAGTAGGAGTACCGGTATCGGCCTGAGTCAAGTGATGAAGGAACCCCTTGGATTGCAGGATACGGCGAACAGAGTGTGCCCATTCTACAAAATTTTTCTTGCCGGTCAGAGAGATTGTAGTAATACGAAGCTCATCGCGGGCTTCCGGGAGAGAGGCCAGGCGGTCAGCAGGAGGAACCGCCGTGCCAACGGAATCAGCAAAGGAGGTCATGGAGAAGAGAGGCGGCTAGGAGAACAGACCGGGCAACAAAGAAGACCGCGCCCAAAGGCGGAGGCCGGGAGAGAGAGCAGGTCGCAAAAGACAGAGAGAGGTCGCGAAGAAAGGAAAGAGGAGAAGACCGCGACCAAAATGCGGGAAGGTAGGAGGCCGCACGGTCTGGATGAGCACAGCAGCGGTCGAAGAAACAGGAGGCCGGCGACGGTTAGAGAGAAGAGACCGTGAGTAGGGAAGACTCAAGCGAAAGAGAGAAGAGACCGCAACGCTCGGGACCAACCCGCAGGAGAGGCAGGCCGCAGAAAAGGCAGGCCGCAGAGAGGTATAGTAAGCCGCAGCGAACCGGAGCGAACCGGAGCAGGTCGCGAGGTAGGCAGATCAGCAGGCCGCAGGCCGCCGCGAGCTGTATCAGGCCAGAAGAAAGACAGGCCACAGAGAGAGAGAAAACAGGCCGCAAGAGACAGCGGTCTGTAGGAGAGAGAGGAAAGGTGGACCCGAGGAGAGAGAGAGAAGGGGAAGGCTATAAAAGGCCTGATGGGAGGGGTGGAACCACGAAGAAGAAGCGGAAGCGGAAGAAGAGGAGCGGAGCGGACAGGAAGGCAGGCTGCAAGAAGCCGGGCGGGTAGCGAACAGAAGACAGGCCGCGCGGGTAAGAAAGGGGAAGCCGCTCAGGGAGAATCGGTGGCTCTGATACCATGTAGAGATGGAAAAAACCAACCTTGTATATATGTTCACTTGTGTCAAATACAAAGAATGAGTACAAATATATAGATGAGAGAAAGAGAGAAGAAGGTCCTATACAAGATGTGAGACTAAAGAGAGGAGAGAAAAACAATAAATGTTACATAATGGGCCTAGATTAAATTGGCTTTTCTAACAAGATTAAATAGAAGCAAGATGAACATATGAGTTAGAAAGTGAAATATGGGGGAAAGGACATGTGGGAGATGAAGGGATTATAACCCTCTTTTTTATTTGAATGCTAGCTTGGACTGCAAAAAATACAAAGTAGGGGAGAAACTGCGAAGCTTACACCAACGAAGGGGCTTTGTTTATATATATAATAATAATACAAATAGATATTTGTTAGGTTCAGTGTTATTGGAGAGAAAACACTTGCAATAAGCGAAATAGACTTGAATACAATCACGAGCTATACTCATGCCAACCTCTGGATTATAGTTCCTCCTAGAATTCCCTCTTCAAATGAGAGATCTCAAATCTAAACATCAAAGATGATCCGTAAAACTCCCAAGACACCTCCTTATATAGGGAGGGGGGAAGCTCCCTTATCATTTATCTAATGTCATACAATTTAAAATACAAACTACAATAATAAGTTGCACGACAATATATCCCGCCAGAAAATCAACCTTGACCCCAAGGTCGAGATGTCGCCAACCATCTTAGTAGTTATATGCCCGCGGGTGGGCTGCCGCGGAGGTGTCGGTAGCTCCGTTTGGTGGTACATCAGTGATCATAAAGGCGTCAAAGTCAGACATGCTGATCTTGTCCATGTCATCTCCGATGAGGGCCAAAAATTCCTTAACCGGACAATCATGAGTAGGCGAGTAGGGTTACTTGCAATGGTAACACAATCATGAGTAGGCGGTGAGTAGAGATATGCCGGTTGTTGTGTTGGCCCATAATGGTTCAGCGAGGTAGATGAGGTGGCAGTGGTTTAGACTGGTGAGGAAAATATGGTTGGTAGGGAGGTTTGGACGCAGGCGAATGGGAAGGAGGTTCCCTGGACGTCGCCAGGAAATCGTCCTCCACTACTGGGGAGAGGTCCATGGCTTGGTTGATAGTTAATGGTTGGAGGCTGCGGAGGCTGGCTCAGATATGAGGTTTTAAGCCGTGCCTAAAGTAGTCAAAGTAATGGACGAGTGGGAGAACTAGAACATGAGTGACCAACTCGATAAATGCATCAGCGTACAAGTCAATGAAACTGGTCTGACGGACCCCACAGAGGCGCTCGATCAAGATGTCAGAGTCGCTGTGATCATACCATTGAATGAGTGCATCAATGAGAGTTGTCCTGGTGAGACCGGGAGAGGATTGGAGGAGCCAGCGGACCCAGTTGAGGGCAGAACCTTCCATGTCGATAAGAGTTGTGAGACCTGTTGCGTTTGAGGAGTCTGGTGAATGTCAAAATAGCGCTCGATGCGGGAAATCAAACCGAAAGGGTCAGTCTCATTGAATGTGGGAATGTCGAGGCATGAGAGTTTCGTAGGAGGCAATCCCACCAATGCTAGTTCTTCTGGGGACAATGTGCTGGGGGATCCCATGACAGAGATGGCAATATGCTCGGAGTTTTGGTCGGCTTGCAAGTTGTGGAGCATGGCAATAACAATAAGTCGTGCGTGCGCTCGTAATATTCAGGGACAAGGACACACGTCCTAACCTAATTGTGCAACTTTTCATTGTCAAGGCACTGTTGTTGGGGATAGGAATGCTTCCTGCCCAAACCTCATAGCAACTGGAGGAGGCAATTAAGGTAGGATACTAAGGGAAGATTAAGAATTTATTAATGCTAGTGATGGGATCCAAATCATGTTACTGGAATGACTTGATGTAACTGTCTTTTCAAATGCTTTATTCATACAACCACTAGTCTGAAGAGCATTAGTGAATTTATTTGTTTATAATTTTGTGCAGAGCTTAATAGTCCTAGCTGTGTTTTCTAACAGGTTCAATTGATTTTTAGTATGTTCTCAATTTTTAAAACTCCTCTTTGTTTCCTTTTTATTTCAAAGTTCTATGATTCACAGTACATTTATTTACGCGAAATAGGGTCTCAAATCAGAATTGGAGAAGGCTTCCCCCGCACTTGGGCGCAGCGCCATTTTTACCAAAGAATCATGTATCAGTGACCTACCAAGGCAAGAACAACATTTCTCCATGAGCAAGTGAAATTTAATTTATGTGAAAACCCTTGCCTTCTCTTTTCAGGTATTTAACTGTTCAGTTTGTTCGTTTCTTCTGGAAAAGGGAAACAAATCAGAAGGCGAAAATCCTGCGGGTAAGTTTATTTTGCTTCAGTATGTCACCAAGTATTGTGTAATTTCATGCGCACATGGGGTACTTTTGGTTAAGTTGATTTTATATTGGTTTTACTGGAGAAGAATGGAACTACTAGCTTTTGAGTAAAGAAACGAGATTGCCCGTAATAGTGTTACATTATACTTTCAGAAAGTAGATTATCCGTTAGAATTGGATGTGTATGATCTCTGTTCTGAGGAGCTTCGTCAAAAGCTGCAAGCTCCACGCCAGGTTTTTACTATATCTATTGTCACTGTGTTCTTTGCAAATTCAAGGTCTTCATTTGTACGTGACTTACATGCATGACATGCTTGTGATTTGATTAAAGATGCTAAGAGAAGCAGAAAATGTGAAGTTTGGACTGAATGCGCAAGGAAAAAACTCTCATGAAAATGACACCAGCTTGCCTAAACCTGAGGTCTGGCAATTTTTTTAATCTCTTATCTGTTTTTTATAGCTGAGATTTGCTTTCCATTCTTTATTATCCTTCTCTTTCAGTTAGTGTAACGGTATTTATATTAACTTATTAAGCTAGATGGTGCCAAACATTTTATGCTAGATGGTTGAATGATTTTCTAGACCAATGCGGATTCATCAATCCAACCTATATTAATGATGACAATCATGCCTTATGATGTAAACATTGGGTTATTCAACTTATTTAACCTTGAATTTAGTTGAATTGGCTGCAAAGGAGATGAACCGAACCCATTTAAGGATTTTCTTCAGTACTTTTTTTCATCTGAGCTGTGGACCGGCGTATACTGGTTTACTTAAACTACGAGAACATATTAGTAAAAATTTATTAGCCTTCCCACCCATGCAAACCATTAAGCAGCTGCAACCATAAAATTTTATAGTAACCTAAATAAAAAGAACTTATTTATAAATGTACCATCTTCATCGATCGACTACTTAACAAAGCTTATAGAATAGTATTTGAACATATTAAAGGTAATGATAATGTTCAAGCAGATCGACTCTCACACATCATGATGCGGAACAGGAGTCAGCACCTGCCCGCCACCCTGGAGTCCCACCAGGGGGCCCACCTTGGCGTCGCACCAAGGCGGCTTTATCAGGCCCGCGGGCTGTACACCCCAACCCGTCTCCGATCCCACCACTGGAACCCGAAAGGTTGTTGAGGCCGAGATTCAATCCCGAGATCTCCTTGATAAAGAGCTCTCTGGCGAGCTCTCATCACCAGCTGCTCCGCGGCTCAGTTGGTGATGAGAGCTCGCCTGAGAGCTCTTTATCAAGGAGGTCTCGAGATCAATTCTCAGCCTCAACAACCTTTCGGATTCCTGTGGTGGGACCGGAGACGGGTTGGGGTGTACGGCCCGCGGGCCTGATAAAGCCGCCTTGGTGCGACGCCAAGGTGGGCCCCCCTGGTGGTACTCTAGGGTGGCGTGCAGGTGCTGACTTCTGTTCCGCATCACATCCTCAACAGATGATGACACCAAGAAAGTACATATCTTGCACATCGTGAAAATAGACGATACATACACATCTTAGAATATCTGGAACAAAGTTGACAACAGTTGCGGCCAGTCAAATAATAATTTAGCTAGAGGTAGCCGGCGTTAAGATATTTATCAATACCCTATGGGGCAATATTGACAGAGAAACATGTCTTAGTCACGACAACACTACTTCTTACATTGAACCTGATAAAAATTAATATGTTCATTTTGTATAATGGATTGTGGCAACAATAAAATTGGGTTTGGCCCATACCAACCCCAACTCTACCTGCCCAGTTTATATTTCTGAACTTCACAACAGTTTATACCAACGCAACTGTGTTTGGTAGACAACTTGTGTAAACTCCAAAAAGTCAAAAACTTCAATGATGTAGTCTAAGTTACTGCTAGATACTTGGCATTTCTAAATTCCCAAGTAACAAGTACAAGTGTCATCAACATCAAAACAAGCATACCTGCCCTAAGACCACCCCATACAAATAGTGATGTATACAAAGTAATGGTCTCTCTGGCTTCAGCAGATCGCAAGATAGCTGAGCTTACAATACAACAACAACACTCAGCCTTTATCCCACTATAGTGAAATTGGCTATATGGATCCTTTGTCGCCATTGTGCCCTATCTTTAGTCATAATATCACTACTGCCTAAGTACATCACGTCTTTCCTTATGGTTTCATTCCAAGTCTTTATTGTTCTACCCCTCCCCTGTTTAACAGGTCTAGTGACTAAACTCTTACAACGCCTAACATGTGCCTCTAATGGTCTCCTTTGTATGTGTCCAAACCATCTTAGTCGGGCTTCTTGCTTCCTTTGTGCAACTGAATGGAAAAAGGAGCTTGCACATCAAGTAGAAGACTGACACTTGTTTCCAACCCAACAACACTAAGTCAGAATTATACCGCTATCAAAGTCTTGACAAAAAATTTAAATGAACTAGCAAGCTATCAGCTAGCATTTTGACAGCTAGGACTCCCATGCGAACTGTCCATTAATGGACCCTGGCACGGTGACCTATCGGGAAAGGTCGAATGACTAATTCAAATTCTCTTATCTCTTAGCATCTATCAACATGAGCCGATGGACTAATTAGAACATCGGTGACCTAGCATTTACAGTCCCCAAGTAATGGACTTATGTTTAATCGAGCAAATCCTCCTTATGAAGCCTCTTCAAACTAGGGATATAGACAATATCCAATTAGTTGAAATAGTATTACATGCCTTAACAAAAGATAAGTAGTTTAATTACGAATCAAAGCGGTGCCTCCTTGCTATGATACAAGCCATATAGAGAGCACCAAGTATGAAGTCCTTGCCACTCAGCACCAACAAAAATCTATCATCATGCATACTCCCGTCAAAGCCGAACAGGTAATCTCTGAGGCTGACTGTCTCCTTCACAAAATTCAGGCATATTAAAGTTTTATTAAAGCATGAGTTTGAAGAATCTATTCGAATAAGCTCGCTTAGAAGCCGAAACACAAGATTACACTCACTTTTCATGATCCCGATGCAGTTGAATAGCACCGTAAAATATTATTTGACAAAACAAGACCTTACAAGGCTTATATAGAAGCCAAAAAATAAAACGAAAGACAATAATGATTTGAACCAGAAATACGAAATACGACAAAGTTCAACTCTCCCTCAAGTCGGACATAAGATGTCAGTCATTACAAATTTTTGAATATCATCACAAAACACATCACTTCTCGAGCTTTTAGTGAACACATCTGCCAGCTGATCTTTGGAATGGACAAAAGGTGTGACCACGATCTATTTATCCAGGTAGCCTTTGATAAAATGTCGATCAACCTCTGCATGCTTTGTCCTATTATGCTTGACTGGATTATGAGCTATACTAATAACTGCTTTATTATCACAGAATAAGGAAAAAAGACTACTCTCGGAGAAACCCAGATCCTGTAATACAGTACAGAACCATAGGTCCTCACAAAGGACTTGTGACATTGCACAATACTCTGCCTTAACACTGGATCTGGCCATCACATTCTGCTTCTTACTACGGCAGGTTGCCCGGTTCCCCTGACAAATGAACAATATCCGGTAGTGGACTTTCGGTCATCCCGACATCCTGCCCAGTTAGCATCTGTGAATATGTCGATCTTCAAGTCGTTGTTTTTTGAGAAGAGGCCACGACCCGAGTTTTTTTTTTCAAATATTGCTGTTAGATATTGTGTGTATGTATAGGGGCTTATCTGTATTTACCTGTATATGTTCGGGTCTTGTATATATAACCCCAAGATGGGTCATTATTCGTATGTAATATACTTTTTTCTAAGATGACATCAGAGCCTAGGGTTTAACTCTCCCGATCCCTCTCCCGTTTGTCTGCGACTGCTGCGTCGCCGATCGATTCCGCTCGTCTGCGCCGATCGATCCCGGTCCCTCTCCCGCTCGTCGATCGATCCCGGTCCCTCTCCCGCTCGTCGATCCGATCGATCGATCCCGCTCCTGCTTCCTCCGATCGACTGCGTCGATCCGTCGATCGACTCCTGCTTCCTCCGATCGACTGTGTCGATCCGCTCGATACTTCGTCTGGCTGCTTCCTCTGGTTGTCTTCTTCCTCCGGCTGCTTCCTCCAGCTGCTTCCTCCAGCTACTTCCTCCGATTTCAGCGCCGATCGATCCTGCTCCAGATCTTGGTGTCGGCCTTCAATGGATCCCGTCTCGACTCCCAGTGGCAATCTTCCTAAGCCTGATGTGCTGCTTAACGGGCAGAACTACAAGGCTTGGTCTTCGACCATGCGCATGCATCTCCGAGGCCTACGCCTTTGGGGCCATTTAGATGGATCCTGCCCGACACCGTTTCTCCCTGCCGACTCTTCAACTGAGTCTTCTATTTCCACTGCCAGCACCAGTGTTTCCTCCGCTCAGGAGTTGGCCAAGTGGCAGGATGATGACTCCAGGGCTATTGCTATCGTTGGCCAGTCTTATTAGGTACCCATCTGCCTGACCATCTGTGAGTTCCCTACTACTAAGGCGATCTGGGATCATCTTTTTGATCTCTATCAGCCTTCCAGCCAGGCACTTCAGTATTCATTGTTACAGACTCTTTCAGCTACCTACCAGCGCGACCGCTCAGTTCAGGAGTTTTTTGCTGAGATCACTTCCCTCTGGCGTCAGTGTGACGAGATGGCGCTGCCCCATTGCTTGTCCTGCTGCCATTGTGTTGCCACCGCTCAGTACAAAGATGTCTGCCGTGTCTACGATTTCTTGATGCGCCTGCACCCGGATTTTGAGTCTGCCCGCTCACAGTTTCTTCATCGTGGTACTCCACCCACACTTCGTGACACTCTGTGCACGATTCTGGCGGAGGAGACTCGTCTTCGTACTATGGAGGGGACACAACACTCTACCTCACCCCATGTTGTCTTGGCTGCTCCTCAGTTTGCTCCGCAGCCTCCGCTGCCACCTTCTCCAGGGCTCTGTACTCCTGTGCGACCGTCTGCTCCGTTTCCTACCCAGGGACCCTCTTCCCAGGGTCCCAATGCTGCGCAACGGCGGTCTGTTCGCTGTTATTATTGTCATGCACCGGGCCACAGAGTGTCTGAGTGTCCCAAGCTTCAGCGCTCCCAGCAAAACATCCAGTCTCGTGACACCCAGCAGCGTGCAGCTCCAGTTCTGCTTGTGACTCCTTCGACAGCCTCCTTTTTTGAGCAGCTCATACAGCTGGCTCAACAGCTGCCTTCAGACACTTTCCCGAGTACATCTGCAACGACAATTGGTCAGGCCTCTACCTCTACTGATCCCTCAGCGGCCTCTGCCCCGTCAAGTATCTCTCAGTTCTCGTGGTTACTTGACTCTGGAGCCTCTTTTCATATGACCTATGATGCCACCCATCTTCATGCCTGCCAGTCTGTTTCCTCCGCCTACGTGTTATTATTGCTGATGACACCACCCTTACTATTACCAGTCGTGTCCTTCTCCACACCCCTCAGTTCCACATTCTTGATGTTGCCTACATCCCTCGGTTCTCCATGAACCTCATCTCCACCAGCCTGCTTGCCTCTAGTGGTTACCTTGTTGTTTTTGATGAGTTTGTTTGTCATGTGCAGGATCGTCTTACAGGGACCCTCATTGGAGCTGGCCGTCGCCATAGTGGGGTATATCTCCTTGAGTACCTTCGTCTGTCGTCAGTCACACCGTCCCCAGCTGCTCCTCTTTTATGTCTTCCCGCTATTTCCTTTCGTCAGTGGCACCATCGTCTTGGTCATCCCAGTGGCACCCGTCTCTCAACTCTTGTTCGTCAGGGTGTTTTGGGTCGTGTATCTGTTGACACTAGTCACTCTTGTACGGGTTGTAAGCTTGGAAAACAGCTACGACTCCCCCACCAGTCTAGTATGTCTAGGTCTTCTACTTCGTTTGAGTTAGTCCATTCTGATGTATGGGGCTTGCTCCTTTTGTATCCAAGGGTGGACACCGCTATTATGTCTTGTTTATTAATGATTTTTCTCGTTTCACTTGGATATATCTGTTGCGTTCTCGTGCTGAGTTTTTTCAGGTTTATGTTACTTTCTCCACCATGGTTCGTACTCAGTTCTCCGCCTCTATTCGTGTTTTTTGCTCCGACCCAGGGGGAGTACCTATCGCATGAGTTCCGTGACTTTCTCGCTTCTCATGGCACGCTTCCGCAGCTCTCCTGTCCTGGTGCTCATTCCCAGAATGGCATTGCGGAAAGGAAACATCGTCACGTCATTGAGACCGCTCGCACTCTTCTTTTGTCTTCCCATGTTCCCCCACATTTTTTGGCTGGGGCTGTCTCCACCGCTGTCTATCTCATTCACCTTCAGCCATCCACTTTCCTTCAGGGTCAGTGTCCCGGTGAGTGTTTGTTCTCTCATCCTCCTCGATACACTCATCTTCGTGTGTTCAGATGTCTGTGTTATGTCTTATTACCACTACGTGAGCGGACTAAGCTCTCTGCTCAGTCTGCTGCATGTGTTTTTCTAGACTACAGCTCAGAGCACAAGGGTTACCGCTGTTATGACCCTGTTGCGCGCCGTCTTTGCATTTCTCGTGATGTCACCTTCGTTGAGGACCAACCTTTCTTCCTTTCTTCATCCACCTCTGCTTCACCCTCATCCACTACCCCGACTGATATTCAGTTCCTTATTTTCCCTACAGTACCACCACCTGTTTTGCCACCACCGTCAGACCAGTCACCAGAGAGCTACCGCAATCATCGTCATCTCCCTCTTCTGAGTCCTCTCCACCTCATGTTCTGCCATCTCTCGGCCCTCCACCTCCTATTCTTCACTACACTTGTCGTGCTCCAACTACCCCACATGTGCCCCTAGTCTTCAGTGAGAGTCCCTTGGATGATCTGCCTGCCCGACGTTACCCCCTTCGAGATCGACATCCGCCAGATCGCCTCGGTTTTACCACCCAGCCACTCGACCTCACTGCTCTTCCTGCTACCTCCACCTGTACTCCAGAGCCTAGTTCCTACCACGAGGCTGCTCAGGTTTCTGAGTGGCAGACCGCTATGTTTGATGAGTTGGCTGCTCTTGAGCGTGCCTCTACTTGGGATCTTGTGCCTCTTCCTCCTGGTGCTATTCCCATCACTTGCAAGTAGGTCTATAAGATCAAGACTTGCTCTGATGGTTCTATTGAGCGGTACAAGGCTCGTCTGGTTGCTCGGGGTTTTCAGCAGGAGCATGGTCAAGACTATGATGAGACTTTTGCTCCTGTGGCACACATGAGCACGATCAGGACACTTGTTGTTGTTGTTGCTGTCCATCGTTGGTCCCTGTTTCAGCTGGATGTGAAGAATGCGTTTCTTCACGGTGACCTACAGCAGGAGGTTTACATGGTTCCTCCTCCCGGTTTTGCTGCTCCTCCTGGCATGGTTTGTCGGTTGCGTCGTGCTCTCTATGGTCTCAAACATGCTTCTCGAGCCTGGTTCGAGCGCTTCAGCTCTGTCGTTACAGCCGTTGTTTTTCATCCCAGCCAGCACGACCCGACCCGGTTTGTTCACACCTCTCTCCGGGGCCGGACTCTTCTTCTGTTCTATGTGGATGATATGATCATCACTGGTGATGACCCGACTTTCATTTACTTTGTCAAGCATCACCTGCAGCAGCAATTTCAAATGACAGATTTGGGACCTTTGAGCTATTTTCTTGGCATTGAGTTCTCTTCTACCTCTGCAGGGTTCCAGCTCTCTCAGCAGCAGTATACTACTGATCTTCTAGCTCGGGCTGCTCTTTCCGACACCCGCACTGTTGCCACACCGATGGAGCTTCACCTGCAGCTTCAGGCTGATGAGGGGATCCCTCTTGCTGACCCCACTCGCTATCGTCATTTGGTCGGCAGCCTGGTCTATCTCACCATCACTCGACCAGATATTGCTCATACAGTCCATGTGTTGAGCCAGTTTGTCAACACTCCTACATCAGTCCATTATGCTCACTTGCTGCGTGTACTGCGTTACCTTCGTGCGACTCCTGACCGTGGTCTGTTCTTCTCCAGCAGCAGTTTCCTCCAGCTTTCTGCTTTCTCTGATGCTACTTGGGCTAGTGATCCTTCTGATCGTCGCTCTGTCACTGGTTTCTGTCTGTTTTTGGGCTCCTCCCTGCTTGTCTGGAAGTCCAAGAAACAGTCTGGTGTTTCCCGCTCTAGTACTGAGGCTGAGCTACGCGCTATGGCGTCTACGGCCGAGGAGATTATCTGGCTTTGTTGGCTTCTTGCAGATTTTGGCATTGTCTATTCAGGACCAACCACTCTCTTTTGTGACAACACTGGTGCCATTCAGTTCACTCTGAATGCAGTGAAGTTTTCCCTCTCCAAGCACATTGGAGTCGACGTCTTCTTCCTCCGTGAGCAGTACAACCGACGTACATTGGTTCCCCAGTATGTTCCCACCGAGCATCAGATTGCGGACTTGTTCACGAAGCCCCAGATGAGTGTTCAACATGAGTACCTTATGTCCAAACTCTCGATGTATGATCCCCCGTGAGTTTGAGGGGGGGGGGGGGGGTTGTTAGATATTGTGTGTATGTATATGAGCTTATCTGTATTTACCTGTATATGTTTGATTCTTGTATATATAACCCCAAGATGGGTCATTATCGTATGTAATATACTTTTTTCTAAGAATTGTAACACGCGATATGCTGGGAGCGTGCATATATCTATTCAAAATACCAACTGCATAAGTGAAATATGGACGTGTGTGGGATAGGTGTATGAGTTTCCCAACCAATCTCGGATAGCGCAAAACATCAGTTTGGTCACCATCACAATCTTCTCTAATTCCATGATTTTCTTCCATATGGGTGTTTGCAGGAACACAGACAAGCATCACAGTCTCCTTCAAGAGATCTAATATATACTTGCGTTTAAATATGAAAATTCCCTGAGTTGATCTAGCGACCTCAATACCAAGAAAGTAACGTGACATTCTCAAATCTTTCACCTCAAATTTTGCAGATAAGAGGGACTTGAGGTTTGCTATCTTATCTGTGTCATTACCAGTGATCACAATATCATCTACGTAGACAATGAGGACCACAACCCTCTGATCACAACGACAGACAAACAGAGTGTGGTCAGACTAGGCCTTCTTGTAACCAAATTTGAGCATAGCCGGGAGAAACCTTCCAAATCGCGCCCTAGGAGATTGTTTTAGGCCATATAGAGATCTCTTTAGGCGACATACAAGATCTTTTTCCCCTTTTTTCATAAATCCAAGAGGGAATTTCATGTACACCTCCTCAACAAGTTTTTCATGGAGAAACACATTATTCACATCGAGTTGGTAGAGATCCCAGTCCATGCAAGCAGCGCATGAAAGCAACACCCGAATGGAGTCCATCTTTGCCACAGGAGCAAAGGTCTCCTAGTAATCAACTCCCTGGGTTTGAGTGTAACCCTGAGCAACCAGACGAGCCCTGTGTCGTTCAACCTTACCTTCTTGGTTCTGCTTAACATAGAAAACCCATCGTGAACCAATAACTTCTTACCAGAAGGAAGAGAAGAAATATCATATGTGTGATTCTTGTCCAACACAAACATTTCCTCTTTCATCGCCTGAGCCGATACCAATATACTCAAAGCTCCCTGCCACGTTTTAGAAATAACAACCAAGGAGAGAGAAGAGACAAAAACTTGATGGCCTGGAGAGAGATGACAGTAATCCACATGATTAGAGATGGGTGTTGATTACAAGAAGCTTTACCTTTCAGCAACGCAAGCGGGACATGAAGATCAACATCATCAGAATCTGAGGCTTAAGTGGGCACTGGTAGAGGTGGAACTCTAGTAGCCTGTGTACTTGAGGGACGATGGTGGTATACATGGGGAACAGGGGAGATCGAAAGAGAGAGCAAAAGATCCTGTAAGAGAATCGATGACGGTGGTGGAGTGGAATCATTAACACGTGGTGGGGCAGAAGGAAGAAGGGGAAGATGGACAATATTGGACTCATTATCACCAGTACTCTCCCCCCGACGAAGAGAATGAGTCTAAGGTTGAAAATATGATTCCCCCTCCCCGAAAGTAACATCCATAGTACAAAATGTACGCCTGGAGGGCAGATGATTCCACCAATACCCTTTTATGGTGGAGTAGCCAAGGAAGACACACTGGTGGGCCCGAGGATCAAGTTTGTACCGGTGCGGTTGATGAACGTGTACAAAGTAGACACATCCGAAGACATGGGGGCCATATGGGTGGTATGGACAACAGTCATGGTGGAGAGACGCGCAAGAAGAGTGGTATAGTAAGGACACAAGAGGGTAGACGGTTGATCACGTGAGCATCAGTGAGCACAACATCACCCCAATAGGACTTAGGGAGATGCATAGTGGCATGAAGGCATCAAGCAACATCAAACAAGTTCCAGTTTTTTCGTTCGGCAACCCCGTTTTGAATGAAGGTGTGAACAAAAGTAGTCTGATGGATGATACCATTACTAGTAAGGTATGAACCTAAGACGCCACGATCGTCATACTCCCCCCATTATCACTCTGAAGGACCCAAATAGATTCATCAAATTGGGTCTGCACCATTTTATGGAAAACTTCAAAACATGAAAAAACGTCACTTTTCTTTTTTAACAGGTATACCCATGTAGTGCGAAAAAAACAATTAATAAAGGTAACAAAATAACGAAATCCAGATAACGATGACACATGAGAAGACCCCCAAACTTCTGAATGTATTACATCAAAAGGAATGCTACTAGAAAATGATAGATGTGATGACATATGACGCACATGTTTTGACTTATCACAGACTTCACAGAAAAAAGTTAAAGAAAAGGAATGAATGAAGGAAACAATTCTTGAAGATAAACAAGCGACAGATGTCCAAGACGCGGGTGCCGACCAAAAACATCATCAATAATAACAACAGAGCAGGTAAGAACCAGAGAGAGAAACTGGGAGTCCAGGTAGTACAGACCGCCACAGTTCATACTGTTGTCAATGTTCCGCTTCGTGCTCAGTCCCTGAAAAACACAAGCAAATCTAGTAATATTGCTGATAGAAAGTAAATTGTGAGGAAAAGAGGGAACATGAAGAACGGTAGAGAGGAGAATAGTCGGAGAATAAGAAATGTCTATTGCCCGCAATGGGGGACAAACTCCCATTGGAAGAGATGACCTTGTCCTTACCAGACAAGGGAGTATTGGAAAGAAAACCTAAGGAAGATCCCGTAATGT
The DNA here is from genome assembly GCA_039583875.1 of Platanthera guangdongensis. Lineage (NCBI taxonomy): Eukaryota > Viridiplantae > Streptophyta > Magnoliopsida > Asparagales > Orchidaceae > Platanthera > Platanthera guangdongensis. The sequence goes on from CM077158.1 coordinate 226,163,894, forward strand.
GGTAGGTAGCACCCGAATCGATCACCCAGCTTGTGTGCAGTGAGCTGGCCAGAAGTGGAATATGATGTCTCATCATAGACATTAGCAGAGTACGCAACATCATGAGATCGAGAACCACCTTTTCTATGGCCTCCACGTCCAGTTCCACGACCACGAGTAGGAGGGGCAAGGTGAGGGTGAAGTTTGAAGCACATCTCCCGAGTATACCCCCTTCGACTGCAATAATCACAGGTCGGCACCGAGGATCCGTGACTGAGTCGATCCTGTCCACGACCACCGGACAGATTGCATCCCCAGGTCGATTTCCTTCTGCGAGATGATCTTCAGCTCCTCTTGCGACTTGAGGAGCCTCCTCTCCATATGATGGCCCAACTAGGTAGCTCGCAGGAGCGCACGAGCTGTCTGATGGGCGAGTACCTCTGCGCTGAGATCTGACATTGACTCGGCATCGGCTTGCCCATAGAGCGCGAAGGCGACATCGTAAGCCTCCCCCTTATCCTCCCAGTGTTCCGACCAGGCGGGTAAGTTGGTGCTTAGAGTCACCTTGTACTCGCCCTCCGCCTAGGACACCAGCGGGCATCCTAAAGCGTCCTTGCCACTGCGCCCGAGGTTGTAGTTCAGGTGGAAGTACGACACCCCGATGTCTACCGGCGACTCCCTTCCATCGAAGAGTTCGTGGGAGATCTTTGCACGCTTCCTCGCGTGATCAGGAGACTTGACTTTCTCCTTCCCCTTGTCCAGCTTCTTTTGCGAGGAGCCCTCCTTGTCGCCAGCTCGCGACTGGCCCTTAGAGCCCACGAGAGGCAGGATCTCCTCAACGTCAGCAGGCGGGTTCACCGAACCCTAGCGCGACGACGCGACTTCCTTCGCTAAAGGAAGTGGTTCTCGCGGAAGAACGTAAGTAACTGCAGATGTGGTAGAACAATTAGTAAAGTCGCAACGACTATCAGAATCAAATCAGCGAGTATAGTAAGATCTTGCCAAGTTATATAATTTCACTAGGGAAGACTTCGTCAAATGAGTTGACGTTCAGACGCCAGTGGATGACGTCGAATCGAAGGCCGCAGACAGCTTCAAATATAGCTTCTCGCGCGGACCCTCCAGAATGGGAGGCAAGAAGGCGACTTCTGGTGGCTGGTGTGGCCTGCACGACACCCTTTCAAAGTCGCCGACGACGACGACCAGGTACTCTCCCCATCGGTGGACCTTGTTCACCGAGCTGACCAAGATGCAGACATGGCTGCTGAAGAAGATGACATTCTCGGCAGTCGCGACGAAGACGAAGATCTTCCTAAATACGGAGAGATCAAAGATGATATTCTCTTCCCACAGGAAGAAGAGAAATCCCATGATCATCGCCACCCCGTTCAGATTGATCTGGGCGGGGACGATCCCGAGGATTTGACAGTACTCCGACCACAGAGGAAGTCACAGGCCGACTTCAAAGTGCCGGAGGGACATGACGATCTCACCCTCGAGGAAGGTGTTTACTCGCTCGGTTCGGGCGGGAAGCCTGACCGAGTACTCCTCCGGCAGATGTCTTTTGCAGAAATCCTCTAAGTCTCGCTCGATAGCAGCGGACTTCTTCAAGACGACCTCAGTGAAGTTGATCGCATGGGCCTGTCGGCGAGCATTGACATCGTCGCTAACCATCTTCTTCGGCGAGTGGCGAGCAGTAAAAGATCAAGGAAGAAAGAGCGAGTAAAGGTCAGCGAGAAGGGAAGTGCGAGCCAGATCGAAATACTCGCGAGAAGGGTTCAGAAATCGCAACAGCGTACTAAAGGCCCACCTACCCCTTCTCGCGCAAAGTCTGAAATCACAAGATTGAAATACTCGCGAGAAGGGTTTATGGGCAGAGGCCTGGGGGAGTTGGGGGTATATCAACATCACGCGAGTATCAGCCTAAGTCGCGTACTAACCGACAGATCAACTTTAGCTACGAACCCTATCTCGCAGAAAATTATTCAGCAGATCACCATCTCGCCTAAACCTGCACAGACAACTCAAGTAATCGCAGGATGAAGACGAGTATCAATACACAAAAAAAACATCAACACAAAAGCAAATCGCTAGATCAATTACGAGATACAAACTCGCCATTATATAAAAGAATATTACAGATAGTTCATTACAATGTCGCCAAAGGAGAGGAAAAATATAAAAGAACGAAAAAATCTTAAGTCCTAGGAGGCCGCTGATCGGGAAGAGGTGGATGTCGCCCGACCCAGCCCATCTCGTGTGCTCGCCGATAGTGCTCGCTCGCCACCGCCATCGCATCTTCGCCCCGACGTAGCTGATCCTCCATCCTCGCCAGTCGCCCCACCGTTCTCATGCTTGCCCGCATGCCAGCCAACTTCTTGTGGTGAAGCTGTAGATGATGATCGGTCATTGATTATCGCCGCTCCATCTCGTTGATCATGTGGAAGCGGGCTTTGTAAGCCGCAAGCCGGTCCTGCAGCTCTTTCATCTTCGAAATCCTCACCTCCAGTGTCGAGATCCGGCGATGCGGCTCGCAGATGGCGTGTTGGTCGAACTTCGCCTCCAGCTCGATGTATGCGCGAGCAACAGCTTGGCGGTACTCGTGAGCAGGAAGCTCGAGGGCATCAATGAAAGCCGCTCCGGGGGTTGCATGGCGACCTGTCAAGACAAGAAGAAGTCGCCGAATCAGTTAAGAGACAGTATCAGCAGTCGGACCAATTTCAGCAACAGGCGAGCTACCTTGCCGAGGGGATCAAGATCGGCAAGGGTATGAGCTGCGACGAGATGATTCTAGCTAGCCCGATGACGAGCCTCCCGGTCGCTCGACGACCTGCCCCTATCCACGAACTCCAGGGTCGCGACCTCCGGTCCTCGATGGGAAATAGCTCGGCCGCTTTCTGTCCCGATCTCGCGACGAGATCTCAGGCGGGTTCAGAGGAGCTGTAGTTTCCAGGTAGATTTCGGGGTGAACTTCGTTATTCGGCGGCAAAGGAGGCGACAGAGGTAATGGGGCGCTTGCCCTTGGTCGTGACGGGCTGGTCGAAGGAGGAGGTGGCAACAGAGGAGTGCTCGCCGTCGGTAGCAACGAGGTGGTCACAGCGTTAGGGGCTTTGCTCGCTCCAGGTTGCGAGGTCTTCGTCGCAGGAAGATCCTTTTTCCTCAGGAGTTTGTTTTTCCGACCCTTTCTTGGGACCGACGTTGATCCAAACAGTGTGCCCGGATCGAGGCTGTTGCTGATCTTCGAGGGCGGACAGTGGAGCTGATCGCATGGGAGCGACATCTAGATGCTCGCCAAAGGTTGTCGGCGGAGGAGCTGCGAGTACAGAATAAAGGTCAGCAAGGTAGAATGGAATTGTTCAGCAACTCAAGACATCAGCGAGATAGTAACCTAGCGAGGCAACGAGATCTGTTTGCAGCTGTGCCTGGGACCCGACGAGGTCCGGGGCAGGGGGAGAAGACGACGTAGGGAGGCGAGAGGCTTCAGAAGCAGATTGCTCGAGAATGTCGCTCAACCCGAGATCTTCGAGGAGCTTCTTGGTGTGAGCTGGAATGTCGGAATGGTCGGCCGGGGAGGCGAGATCCTTGGTACCCGGATGCGGGTTGTCAGTTTTCGAGGCAAACGATTTTTTCATCTTCAACTTCTTCTTAAGCGGAGGAAGGTCAGCATCGACTTCGTCCTCTCGCGACCTTGTTGACCTTATTGGCTCGAGAAATCCAGACAAGACAACAATGCTCGCTTGGTAGACTTTTTCGGCAGACTTCGACATCGCGTGCGAGTTCAAAATGCGTTTCTCAAAGACCAACCACCCCCCTATTTATAGAGTTCAGCAGTCATCCATCGGTCGCAAGTAACTCAGATACTCGCTAAAGCAACTCGCTGAATAAGTGTTGGATGTTTCTTTCTGATCCCCTACATCGCTCAAAAAGAGCAGAGATTGTGTACAACTCATATTTGTTGATGGTGGACCCCTCTAGAGCCAGGTCAGCAAGAGTCAAAGTCAACAAGTCAAGATAGAAGTCAGAGTCAACACACAAGGCAGCAGAAGTCCTGGGCGAGTATTGCGAGCTCCGCTCGCATACTCGTCAGGTAGGCGACGAGGCCAGTTACTTGCCTAACCTGAGCGAGCTCTGCCAAGAAGTCGCCTAGTCGCCATGGGTGAGGCTATAAATAAGACCCTCCTCCTCTTGGATTTGCCTATAAATAGGACACCAAGAGTACGAGGAGATGGAATTCGGAATCTCTCAAAAGATCTCGACCACCTCATTTCCTAGACTTCGAGCTGAGCCTTTGAATCTTTTCTTCAGAGAGACAGGTCGCGAGATGGCGACCATCCATCTTAGTCGCCGCCTTGACTTAGTCGCAAGCTATAATCTACCTCGTACCCTGCTCGACTATCTTTGGTTGTGGAAGAGAAGCTTCTTCTAAGCATCCGAGTATGTGGTGGGACCTCCCTGCCGCAGCACCTGGGGTCCTTTTTGTTTCTTGTCTGTTTTTGCGAGCCGAACCACTGAACCAGTAACCTTAGACTGCCGTGATCTGAATTTTGGAGTAGAGATTTTTCCGGCTTCAACAATGGTAATCACCAAGAGAAGAAGGATGAAACCACTCAAACTATTGTCATTCTTCTAAAAAGTTCCAACAAACTTATAGATCTTATTCTTATATAGCTAGGAAATAACGTACAAGATTGCAGAGTAATTTACATAAAAAATAAATTACAAATAACATAGTAAACTACTAAAATTAAAAGAACTCCCACTTATTTAGTTTGATTCTTCGATCGAGTCTCTCCAGCGATTGGAAAACTAAAATCAATTGCATTAGATTCTAACATCATATACATCCCCACTCCAACCAACTGTCAGATCCATTATTCTTGGACTGACACCTTGTTATGATTGCGCATGACGACGGGACATGCACACGCCAATGAGACACCGTGGCGAGTTCACATGTGGAGGGAGACGATGACGGGTTCGTTTGGAGGAGAAGAGACCAATGAGCCGACATGATTATTTTATTGCATTTTTTATGTTATTTTATTTTGCGTGTACTTTTATTTTCGCGCTGTGTTTATTATCCGCACCCCACACCTATAAAGGAGTCGCGTTGTACTCTTTTTGATTATGCTTGGATGTATGGAATTTAGGATTGCCCCCTAGATTTTCTTCTTGTTCCCTCCTTCCTCTTCCTCACCTCCGCCGGCCCTTTCACTTGTTGGATTTCTCTCAGGCTCCTATCACACCTAGACAGCCTTTTGGAATTATTTTGATGTTGCAAACATATCTTCTATTTTCTTTGTCTTCGAGCTGAAGACCTATCCCCTTCTCCCCACCAAGAACCCATATATTCCAATCTCTTGCTCCCTTCGTCTCTGTATTTTTCAACTGATTTTTCAACTGTTGGCACCGGTATCACTGCCCCTCAAGTTTTGTTCTAATAGAAATAAAAAAAGCATGATTAGCTGACATGTTTGTTCCATAACGTTTTCGTTGTGGAGGGTGGGTTATTACACTCAGTCTCACACACTTGACAATCTCATCACGACTAGACATCCAACATGATCAGATTCTGAGGTACAAAGCGCATCATAAAGTTATTCTTTTCTCATTTTTTCGTATACATATGGTCATTATAATCACTTGTGCATAAAGGCATCACACATACATACAATTTTAGCTTATGGAATCTATACTTCTCCACCAATTTGTTTTCTTTTAGCAAACTTCTTTTGCTTCCATTCTTAATTTTTTTCTCCACCGAAATGCTAATTGCGTGTCTTCTCCGTTTTTTTTGTTATTCTATAAACGTAAATTTCTGTTGCACACAGGTTGCAGCTTCCAACTCTGGGGAATCAGCAGCAGCCACTTCGCTTGAAGGTTAAGTAGCTATTGAATTTTGTGTTAATTTTTTTAAAAGTTTGTTGGGTTCACTATTTCCTTAAATGAATGTAATAGTTAGAAATGTTTACTTCAATATTTGAAATATAGCTTTATAACCCCCACCTATCGGAGGACATATTATTAATTTATATGATACAACTACCAATTTCAATCACCTAATAGATATATTTAAAAAATCTGTCATTTTGAACTTGTTTTCTTTTCCAATTTATCTCTATCACTTTCTTACTATTACTCATTTTAATTGCAACTATTATTTATAATATGAATGATAATAAATAAATAAGGGCCCTGGTGCACACAACGAGGGTCTGAGGAAGGGTCCAACCACAAGGGCGAAATGTTGGCAAGCCTCACCCTGCATTTTTGCAAAAGGCTGCTTCGAGGACTTGAACTCATGACCTCAAAGTCACACGACCACACCTCAATCGGTGCCCCAAGGCTACCCTTCATGAATGATAATAAATATAGGCAAAACAATTATATAAATAATATAATTTAAATATTATTATCTGATAAATTTCATAGCTAATTTAATATAATTTTCCTATTATATTATTAACCAATGGTCATGAGCGAGTTCATGTGGGCAATGTACGATGATGACAGTATTCGGCCGCTGTGCGATGTCCCCTGTAATATGTGTTGCAAATAATAATTCTGCATTGGTATTGAGTGGTGTTAGAATAACCCATGTATTAGGCCCATATTTTGGGCCCCTTTTTTGTTCTCCCCTCTTTAGTCCCACATCTTGTATAGGATTTATTCTCTCTCTCTCCCTCCTATATATTTGTATTCTCTCCTTGTATTTAGATACACAAGCAATACATGCAAGTTTTGAGGTTTCTCAACATGGTATCAGAGCTAGGTTCGGTCTTCTGGAGATTCCTCTTGTTGTGGTCTTCCTTTTTCTTCAAACCGCCCAGCCCGCCATCCCCTGCGACCTGTCTGTCTGTCCGCACCGGCCTGCTTTTCGCCTTATCCGCGTGGCCTCTGCGGACTGCCCCTCTGCATCCGCCTCTCTTATTTCTCTTCGTGGTTCCACCCTCCTCAGGCTTCTTATAACCATCTTCTGCTCTGACCCGTGGGACCCACCTCTTCTATCCGCTGCGAGCTCCTCTTCTTCTGTCCGCTCGAGCCTCTCTACTCGCGGACTGCTCCTCTCTACTCGCAGACTGCTCCTCTCCCTGTGCTACTCCCTATCCGTCGTCTCTTGCGGACTGCTCTTGTCCGCTGCGGCCTCAAGCTCCTCTATCCTAACCGCTGCGGGCTTCTCCCTCTTGCGGCCTCCTCTTCTTTCTTGCGGACTGCTCCTGTCCTCCGCGGCCTCCTTTCTCCTGCGGCCTGCTCCTCTCTTCTTGAGGACTGCTCCTGTCCGTCGCGGCCTCCTTTCTCCTGCGGCCTGCTCCTCTCTTCTGCGGAATGTTCCTGTCCGCCGCGGCCTCCTCTCTTGCGGCCTGCTCCTCTCTTCTGCGGACTGCTCTTTTCCGCCGCAGTTTATCCTTTTTGCGGCTTGCTCCTGTCTGTTGCAGACTCGTGTTCTCCCCACTGCTGTGTTCACCTAGACCGTGCGGACTCCTCCCTGTCCGCATTTTGGTCGCGATTTGCCACATCGCTGGTGTCCGACGTTTCCGTGCGGACTGGTGCCTTCCCGCGTTTTCTTTGATCGCGGTCTTCTCCAGCCCTCCCGCTGCGGCCTGGTCGCGCGACCTCCTGCTCTTCCTGCAGCGGTCTCTCTCGGTGATCTGTTCTTGCGGTCTGCCTCTATGGGTTCTTCGGGTACCTCCACTGGCTCGGCGGCCAGTCCGCCTGTTGACCGCCCGACCTGTCCCACAGACCACCCGGCTTACTCTGCTGAAGTCCATGACGAGCTGCGGATCACTACTGTTAACCCAGAAATCGGCGATCCTTCCCAAGGTAGCCAGCTGGCTAGTCGCGATCCTCAGATTCTCCCTAGTGTTCGCGACAAGTCCCAGTGTAGGCGGACAGTTTTACCTGTCCGCCTAGGTCTCCTAGCAACTGCGTGCCCTGCGGGACGGCGGGCTGTTCCCGTAGCTCACCCTCACGGGCCATGCGGTTAGGCCCTCTAACCGTGCAGTGCTTTTCCTTGCAGGAGACATCCTACCATCAAGATCCCGCCCTCAGGAGGGCGCCCGCTTCGCAGCTAGCCAAGCGGACTCCCCCCGGAGTCCACCTAGGCCTCCCGCAGGGGGCGGACTCCGCTCTAGCCGGGCGGACTCCCCCCGGAGTCCGCCCAGGCCGCCCGCAAGGGGGCGGCCCCGGCCAGCCGGGCGTACTCCCCCCGGAGTCCGCCCAGGCCGCCCGCAAGGGGGCGGCCCCGGCCAGCCGGGCGGACTCCCCCCGGAGTCCGCCCAGGCCGCCCGCAAGGGGGCGGCCCCGGCCCGCCGGGCGGACTCCTCCCGGAGTCCGCCCAGGCCGCCCGCAACGGGGCGGCCCCGGCCAGCCGGGCGGACTGCCCCCGGAGTCCGCCCAGGCCGCCCGCAAGGGGGCGGCCCGACCAGCCGGGCGGACTCCCCCCGGAGTCCGCCCAGGCCGCCCGCAAGGGGGCGGCCTCGGCCCGCCTGGCGGACTCCTCCCGAAGTCCGCCCAGGCCTCCCGCAAGGGGGCGGCCCCGGCACCGCCGGGCGGACTCCTCCCGGAGTCCGCCCAGGCCGCCCGCAAGGGGGCGGCCCCGGCCAGCCGGGCGGACTCCCCCCGGAGTCCTCCCAGGCCGCCCGCAAGGGGGCGGCCTCCGTTCTCTCCCGACCTCCTGCAGCTTGCTTCGCCCATCAGCTTGGCGGACTCCAGTTTTCCAGTCCACGCAGGTCGTCATGATGACGTGACTGGGCCCCGCTTCTAGAAGATCTTCCCCAAGCCTATAAATAGCCCCTGATGTCTCTCATTCAGCAGGCCCGGAGGAGGAAACAAGACTTGCCAGCAGACCCTGCGGACTCAGTTTTCCAGTCCGCGCAGTCCTCCACAGCGTACCTGCAGCTTGCCAGCAGACTCTGCGGACTCAGTTTTCCAGTCCTCCACAGCTGCAGGCAGCCTCTTTTCCTTAGTCTTTTTTCCTTAGTTTCTGGCAACTTCTTGCCAAACCGTCAGCTTCCCCGTTTGTACCCTTTAATGCTTTTTCATGTAAAGGTGCACCAACAAGCTGTAATCTTGTTTCTTTATTAGAGGAAAGCCCGTCGCAAGAGTGACATTTAGGCCGCGGCCGGCGAAGTCTGTTGTTTCCGCTGCTAGCGGCTCCTTCTCCTCCTCTCTGCTCAGCAAGCCTTGCTCTCTGCTCAGCAAGCCTTGCTCTCTGCTCAGCAAGCATTGCTCTCTGCTCAGCAAGCCTTGCTCTCTGCTCAGCCAGCTTTGCCTTCTGCTCAGCAAGCCGTTTTCTCTGCTAATCAAGCTCTTCGCTGCTCTTTGTGCTTCTCAGCTGGTCAACTGTCAAGAGTAACCGTCTGCTCATCAGCTCCTGATCAACCTCCTCCTCCTCTCTTGGTCAACCCTCTCAGTTGATCAAGCCTCTCCTCTATCCCCGCAACCTTCTTGACAAGCCGCTTGCTCCACTCTCGAGCACTCAGAGGCTTCTTTCCTTCCTTCCTTCCTCTTCCTCTCGTAGCTTGTGAGACCGAACACGCCCCCCTCCGTGTTAGCTGTGCCCCCGGTGCCGTTTCCGCGCATCAACAGTTAACACGCGGCCTTCAGATCCGAACAGGCAGTGAAAACTGACAGTCAGCCATGACAGATAACCAACCAGCCGAGAACTTTACTCCAACTCCCAGTGAAGATCCTCTCTGGGAAGCTTTTGAGCAGTCGCGCCGTGAGAATGCTCAACAATTTCAAGCCATCAACAAAGTCCTTGCTGCAATCACGCAGCGATTAGACTCTCAAACAGCAACAGCTCCAGCTGCTCCAGCTGCTTCAATCAACCCAACGCCAACATCGGAGCATCAGCAAGCTTATTCTCAAACTTGCCCGCCGTTCTATCCTCCTTACACCCCAACCTTTCCGCAAGGGCCTGCAACCCCTTTGCGACCTCAAGATGAAGAGTTTGCAGCTCGTCAAAACTTCTTCCGGGGAGCAGCCCGGGGAAGTCCTGCAAGATTTCTCAACTTTCAGGGAAGTCATCCTTGTCCCCCAGCTCCTGCTTTTGCTCCTGCAGCGGCTTTTCCCTTTTATTCTCCTGCTTCCTTTACAGCTACAGTCTATGCTCCCTTTAATCCCTATGTTGTGGGAGAGCAGGAAGAGCCTTCACCCTTTGCCGAGAGCGTTCGCCATGAACCTACTCCAGCAAACTTCAGGGAGCCTCGACTGCCAATCTACACTGGAGAGGCTGATCCAGTAAAGCATCTTCAAGCTTTTGAGTCGGTTGTTGCTCTCAAGACTCTGTCAGATGCAACCAAGTGCAAACTCCTTGTGACAACCTTTGATGGGCAAGTGAGGGACTAGTTCTATGACCTCCGTACTCACTCCATCACTTCCTTCGTTGATCTACGAAGGGAGTTTCTTCTCAGATTTTCTACATCAACCAAGAGAAAGGACGGTCCTGAAGCGCTCTTTGAGATCAGGCAGCGCAGTGATGAAACTTGGTCTCAATTCGTTGATCGATTCCAGAGAGAGATTCTGGACATCGAAATCGTGGATCAAGAAATGTACCGAGTGACTCTTATCCACGGTCTCCGTGAAGGGCCTCTCAAATTTGAAGCCAATGTTCGTGCTCCAAGGACTTACCAAGAATTGATCGCTCTAGCCAACTCATACATTCGAGGCGAAAAGAGCAACCCAGGCTTCGTCTCCAAGCTCATATCAGAGAAAGATACTCTTCACAAGCAGCCTCCGAGGTCTCCTTACAATCGTTTCCCATCTCATTCAAGATAGGAAAGAAGGTTTCAACGCCAGCGATACTCTTTTCCGAGCCATGATCGTGCTCAAGGTCAACCGCTACTGCCACCAGCTCCATCTTCTCAAACAGCTGCAGTCTATCAGCAGCAAGGCAATGACTCGCACGAGTCCGAACTAGATGAAATCATGCTTCAAGTGAGCCAAGTCATGAAAGATAGGGCCAACTACAAGAAGCCTTATCGACCAGCTGATCAAAGATCTAGAGGTTCAGAACCTTACTGCGAATTGCACAAAAAGCCAGGTCACTTGACTGAGCATTGTCGAGCATTCCGGCAGCTTGTGCAAAAGATGCTCCAGCAGGGAAAGATACGTGACCTGCTCACTAAAGAATATCGCCCTGATCCATCAACTTCCAAGGGCAAAGAAGTCGCAGACGTTCCTTGCTCCTCAAGAGGAGTGAACCAAGTCGAAGAACCTCCTCTCCTTGTTGTCAACAATACTGTCGAATGCTTCGATGCTGATGACGAGTGTGTGCTTGGAAGGCTATTCTAAGCAAGCAAAGGACTTCACAGTCCTCCAAATCCCTTCGCAACCTTGATGGGTTATCTCAACCCTTGCTCTTCTCTTTTCGAACATTTTCATTTTACCAAACACTTCTCAGTGTTCTTTCCTTGCTTTTCAGCATAGCTTTTATTTGGGATCTCATACTGACACAGTTCCCTACTTGTGATGCCCCTTCCTCTATTTTTCTCTTTGCCAAAGAGATCACTACACCAATGAGATATCGCCAAGTCTTGCTATAGGCCCCCTCGAGATTGGATTCCGGCGTAAGACCACGACGACCACATATCGCGAGGAGTGTTCGCATATGTGTAGTGGGTGCCATCCAACTCTCATGCGGAGGAATACGGTACTTTGGATCCTAGCCGGCATCTGACACAGAGTGTGTGCTAGGGGAGCCCCATGTGTTAGCTCTGCTGTGCTTCGCAAAGGATACATTACAGTTACGGTGATCTTTGCTTGACAAGCAATGACGATCAAGCGTAGCCTTGTCTCTTTGATCATCTCACAGCTGTGATGGCCGAACACTCTATGGTACTCTCGATCCGTGCCTTCGCGGGTTCCCACAACTCCACTGATCAATCCTCAGACAAGCAATAGGCCACTTGACACAACTAGTCTCATTGATCAGTGATGCTTGTGCCCCAGGGCAAGAGAGCAGTGCATCTAGCGATCCTTCTCAGGATCTTCCTTGTTTCTCTCTTTTATGCCCTCTTAGAGGATGCGCGGCCAGCCCGCTTTGAGTAGGACTATACTCGGGATGATTTTCTCAGGCAAGTGATGCATAAGGCCCACGGGGAACACCTGTGGAAGCATTCAACCTTCTTCAGTCATTCCGAGTATAGACCTCTTTTTGTCTATTGTCTTCTTTCACAGGTGAACAGGTTAATCCAACCTCTCAAAAGGATTAGCAAACATCCGCTTTGCTCTTGCTCGTCTCATATATATTGCTTGCTCAAGCTGTAACAGATGGTGATTCACAGAGCTATTCGTTACTCTTATCAAAAACTATTGGTGTCAAGCAATGATCAAAGAATCATACTCTACTTGATCATCAAGCCATGCTATTGCAATCTAGTTAAGATTGGTAGAATTCGTCAAATTGCTTCTCTGTTAATCTGATCATGTCCATCCAGTCATACCAACAGTTAACACTCGATTTATTGATCTGGGCTTCATGATAAAGGGTTCGTCAGACATTCTTCTTGCTATTTGGTCATGTCGGCCTTATCTTATCAACAGTTAACCCTTGCAAGTCTTCTCTTCACAGGTACTTGCAAGTTATTCTCATATATCATTGTTTGCTTCTAACTCTTATTCTTGCAGAGTGTGGAAACCACCCGTCACCACACATCTTCCCAAAACCCCGAGGTAATGGTAAGGGGGGACGGGGGTACATAAACACCAAGGACCACCCGCTGCAGGCAATGTGAGACTAATCCAACCACGGGATGACGGAGATATTCCGCCACACGGGGGGCCCACCGGGGTCAACACCCAGACCTGGAACGCGATGGGGAAGCCCAAATATGCGGTCCCACACACACCCAATCCCGCTGGACCTTGGTCCTCAACACACCCCCGCAGCGGGATGGCTCTGATATCATGTCAGAGATATCATTTACAATAAAGAAGAGAGTATATCATTTACAAGCGAACAACAGAGTAGCGGAAAGAAGCGAAAAGTAGAGAACAAGCGAATAAACTTTTGAATAATTGAAATTTTATTATCCAAAAAAGATATCATTTACAAAGGTATGACCTCCCTTATATAGAATGGAGGAGAAAAGAAGAGAGTATACAAACAATGTGGGACTAAACATTTACAGTACTGAGCGGCTAGAATAATGGAGACCGCACAGGCCGCGCGGTTAGACAGATGGGTTAACCGCTCGGCAACTCCAGCAGGATAGAACAGGCCGCAGAGGTAGACCGATAGACCGCCGGTTAACAAACCGCTGGATCAGACCGCTAAGCCGCTCGGTCAACAAACCGCTGGATCAGACCGCTAAGCCGCCCGGTCTAATACTTCAACACTCCCCCTCAAGCTGGAGCATAGATATCAATCATGCCCAGCTTGTCACAAATGCGGAAGAAGGAAGTAGAAACCGGCTTGGTGAAGATATTTGCCAACTCTTTGTCAGAGGTGACAAAAGGAGTACAAATCTGTTTATTCAAAATCTCTTCCCGAATGAAGTGACAGTCAACCTCTATATGCTTTGTTCTCTCATGGAAGACCGGATTTCTGGATATGTGTATAGCGGCCTTGTTGTCACAGAACATAAGGAGAGGACAGTCATATACCTCGCCCAGGTCAAGCATGAGAGCCCGCAACCACTTTAACTCACACGTGGTTGACGCCATACTCCGGTATTCTGCTTCGGCACTGGATCTGGAAACAACGGACTGTTTCTTGCTCTTCCAACTCACGAGATTACCTCCAACAAAGGTACAAAAACCTGATGTGGATTTACGATCGCCTTTGTCATCCGCGTAACTTGAATCTGAGTAGGCCTCAACCCTCAGATGACCATTCCTCTGAAAGAGTAACCCTCTGCCCGGTGCTGCTTTGATATACTCTAAAATCTTCAGGGCGGACTGAAGATGGCACTCCCTGGGAGCTTGCATAAACTGACTGACCTTGCCTACAGCGTAGGCGATGTCGGGTCTAGTCACCGTGAGATAGATGAGTTTGCCTACCAAACGTCTGTACCGTGTGCCATCAGATAGAAGAGGCGAATCATCCGTCCACGTTTTGTCTTCTCCAACAGCCATGGGAAAACGAGCTGGTTTGGCACCTGTCAATCCTGCTTCTCGTAGAAGATCAAGTGCATACTTCCGTTGAGAGAGAACCAAGGAGTCAAGTTTCCGAGAGATTTCTATCCCCAAAAAGTATTTTGGGGAGCCCATATCCTTCGTGACCAAGTGCTGACGGAGGTGCTTCTTCGTCAAGTCCACCCCATCTCAGTCATCGCCAGTAAGGAGAATATCATCCACATATACGGCCAAAACCACCAGTCCCGAGGCCGTTTTGCGAATGAATAAGGAGTGATCGGCCGAACTCCTTTGAAAGCCGATGGTAGCCACAATACCACTGAATTTGTCGAACCATGCCCGAGGGCTCTGCTTTAGGCCATAAATGGCCTTCTTCAAATGACAGACACGTGTCTCCCCCTGAGCAACATACCCAGGAGGTTGCTCCATATAGACGTCCTCCTGAAGATCGCCATAGAGAAAGGCATTCTTCACATCAAGCTGGGAAATAACCCAAGCCCGGTTAACCGCCACAGAAAAGAGAACCCGGATGGTGCTGAGGCGAGCAACCGGAGAGAAGGTATCAAAATAATCAACGTCATAAGTCTGAGTAAAGCCCTTGGCCACCAGCCGGGCTTTGTAGCGATCCACAGTGCCGTCGGGGCGAAACTTCACAACGAAGACCCAGCGACAGCCAACCACATCAGTGCCCACGGGAGGAGGAACCAGGGTCCAGGTACCCCGTTCAGTAAGAGTAGCGATCTCCTCATCCATGGCAGACTTCCAATGAGGGAGAGCGAGAGCCTCCTGGTAGGTACGGGGAGTAGAAGTAGCAGAGATAGCCAAGGCAAAACACCTGCGAGAAGGAGAAAGCTGATCATAGGAAACAACAGCCGTGAGCGGGTGTTGAGTACACGCCCGCACCCCTTTGCGAAGGGCAATGGGAACATCCAGGTCAACGGGAGCGTCGGCGACGGGAGCGTCAGCGACCGGAGCGTCCGTGGCGAAGAAGGCTGGCCCGGGACTACAGAGAGACGGCAGCGGAGAGGAGGGTGGAGGGGTGGGTGGAGAGACGGACTGGGAAGGAGTGGGTGGAGGAGGAGACGAAGGTGGGAAAACGTGGAGAGGTGTGGAAGGAACGGAGATAGCAGAAGGAAGAGAAGGAAGAGAAGAGCGAGGAGAGAAATAGGAAGCATTTTCGAAAAAAGTCACATCGGCGGAGACAAACTGCTTGCGGACAAGGGGGTCAAAGCAGCAATAGCCTTTTTGAGTGGTAGAGTACCCCAAAAAGACACACTTGGTGGAACGGGGGGAAAGCTTGTCGCGGGTAGCGGAGGGAGCGTGAACAAAGGCCGTACAGCCAAAGACACGGAGAGGAAGAGGAAAAGGTTCCTGGTGGGGGTAGAGAAGGGAGAAGGGAGTCTGGCCGTGGAGAACCGTGTAGGGAAGGCGATTGATGAGATAGCAGGCGAGAAGCACAGCGTAGCCCCAGTAGGAGCGAGGGACGTTCATCTGCGTCATGAGAGTACGCGCAACATCAAGCAGGTGACGGTTTTTACGCTCCGCCACCCCATTCTGCTGGGAGGTGTAAACACAAGTCGTTTGATGAAGGAGGCCATGTTTGTGAAAGAACGCGGAGAACTCATGAGTGAGATACTCCTTGGCATTATCAGAACGTAAGACTTTAATAGAAATAGCAAATTGAGTCTTAATCATAAATTAAAATGATTGTCAAACAGAAAATAGTTCAGAGCGATCTTTTAATAGATACACCCAGGTACATCGAGTAAAATCATCGATAAAAGTGACAAAATAGGAACTGCCCCGACCAACTGTGAGGGTAGGAGCAGGACCCCATACATCAGAATGAATAAGATCAAAAATGCGAGAGGAGCCACGGCCTTGCTTCGGTGGGAAGGAGGAGCGATGATGTTTGCCAAGCTGACACGCATCACAGTTGAGCGGAGAACTGGTAGGAGGTAAGTGGGGCAGAAGCTGACGAATAAGCCGAGGAGGAGGATGTCCAAGACGAAGATGCCACTGAAGGAGATCGGTGGAGGAGGAGTAGGCAGAGAGAGCGGAAACATCGTCGAGGAAGTAGAGGCCGCCGCTCTCAGTCCCAGTAGCAATCGTCCGCTGGGTCCTCGGGTCCTGAAAAGAACAAGTAGTGAGAGTGAATAAGACGGAGCACTGAAGTTGTCGGCATAAAATAGTAACGGATAACAAATTGCACGGGAACTTCGGGACATAGAGGGTATCCTCCAAGCAAAGCGATGAAGTGAGTTGAACCATGCCCGTCCCATGAACCGGGGACGGGGAACCATCCGCCACACGAACTGGGGGTAAGCGGTCATGGGTCTCAAGACGGGAGAAGCAATGAGGGTTGCCCGTCATATGATTGGTGGCACCGGAGTCAATCAGCCATTTACCTTGTGTAACGACGTGGGCACTACCTGACGTCGTGGCCACAGAGGCAGACGGCCTAGAAGAGGCGGAGGCCGAAGAAGGAGCATCACCGGAAGGGCGAAAATGAGGATGTTTCTGCCAGCAGCGGTCAACAGTATGGCCAGTACGACCACAGTGAGAGCAGAGGAACCGGGAGGAACCCCGTCCGCCAGAGGAGCCACGGCCACTAGGGCCCCCCCTCTGAGCTTGGTGAGCAAAGGAGTCCTGGGAAGGGGGGGAGGCCAACAGAGGCCGCTGGAGGAGCGAAGTAACAGCGGCAATGCGAGCCGCAGTGGCATCCAAAGTAGGAGATTCCGCCTCACCCAAGATCTGCTGGCGGATCATATCATAAGAGTCAGGAAGACGAAGAAGATAACAAACAACCAGGAGTTCCTGGAAGTGTTTGTGCTGGTCGGCCAAGTCCGCGGAGAAGGGGCGATTCTGGAGGATTTCAGCACCAAGAGCCTGAACCTGCTGATAAGCCGCAGTCGGTGACATGGAAGGGCGGGCGAAGAGGTCCGCATAGAGAGTATAAATGCGGGACGTCTGGCCCCCCTTAGAATAGAGAGCAGCGAGGTGAAGCCAGGCGGCCTTGACCGTCTCATCATGGCGAATGACGGGAAGGCACTCATCAGAAAGGCTGTTGGCCAGCCAGGTGCGAACAAGAGCATCACTCGCATCCCAGTCATCAAACTCAGGAGTGGTGCGAGGAGGAGGGTCATCGGTGAGGTGATGACGCTTGCGTTGAGAACGAAGGAGAAAGGTGAAAGAAACGCTCCAATCGAGATAGTTGGAGCCAACAAGCTTGGAAAGGGTGCCAAGGTTGCCCGAAGGAGGAGGAGGAGGAGGAGCTGCAGGAGTAGTGGTGAGACCGGAGGTAGTCATAGAACCCGGCAAGCAGAAGAAGCCGCGCGAACAGGAGCGGTTAGGAAACAGAAGAAGCCGCGCGAACAACAGCGGCTAGAAAGAGGTCAAAGGCATAGCGGGGAAGAGGTCGCGCGGACTGAAAAGGCCGAGCGAACAGAAGAGAGGAGAAGAGCAGGTGACCGCGACCAAGATGCGGGTAAGAAAGGTACAACCCGCACGGTCAGGCAGATCACAGCAGCTGCTAGAAAGCGGTCAAAGGCACAGTGGGGAAGAGGTCGCGCGGACTGAAAAGGCCGAGCGAACAGAAGAGAGGAGAAGAGCAGGTGACCGCGACCAAGATGCGGGTGAGAAAGGAACAACCCGCACGGTCAGGCAGATCACAGCAGCAAACCGCGAGTAGAGAGACAACACACGCGGACAGACCGCAACGACTAGGAAGTCGGAGCGGCAGGAAAGAACAAGGAGTGCGGCGACAAGAAAACAGGTCGCTGCGACAAAGAGCAGTAGGAGAAGAGAACCAAGAAGAAGCAAGCCGCGCGAACAGGGCAGCGGACAGAAACAAGCCGCGCGGATAGAAACAAGCCGCGCGGACAGAAGAGAAGGCAAGCCGCGAACAACAGAGAGCGCACAGAATCAGGAGGAAATGACCGTGTGCTCTGATACCATGTGGAAACCACCCGTCACCACACATCTTCCCAAAACCCCGAGGTAATGGTAAGGGAGGACGGGGGTACATAAACACCAAGGACCACCCGCTGCAGGCAATGTGAGACTAATCCAACCACGGGATGGCGGGGATATTCCGCCACACGGGGGGCCCACCGGGGTCAACACCCAGACCTGGAACGCGATGGGGAAGCTCAAATATGCGGTCCCACACACCCAATCCCGCTGGACCTTGGTCCTCAACACAGAGATTAGCAAACCCTTGCAACCCTTCTCCACAGGTACTTGCAAGCTCCTTTCATATATATTGTCTGCTTCTAACTCTTCTCTTTGTAGAGATCAACAGACACCTGCAAGTCTTATCCAGGTACTTGCAGCTTATTTTTACCTGCTCCTAACTCTCTTCTTGCAAAAATCGGTAGACCCTTGCAAGTTTTTTCACAGGTACTTGCAAGTCACTTTCATATATTGTGCATACCTTTAACTCCTCTTTTGCAGAGAAAGCAAAGACTTGCAAGTTCCTTCCAGGTACTTGCAGCTCGTTCTTCTTTCTCGTATACCCTTCATCCTTTCTTTTTTGCAGAGGATAACAGGTGCTTGCAAGCCTCTCTCATGTAATTGCAAATTGTTATGCTTTTGTGTTTTCCTCTCATTTTTATTTTTGCAGAATTTAGTGGAAGACACTCTTTCGTTTTGCAAAGGCAAACTCAGGTACACACTCGATGTACCACTCATACGTGTCTACCCTAATTCTCCTCTTGCAGGAAAATAGACAAGCAACACCATGCTCCTAAGGAGAGGCTTCAGGTTCTGTCTCTCCTCGCCCTCCTTTTCTTTTTGTTGGGGTGGATCACGATTTTCGTGGGTCTCCAACTTTTTCGAAGTTCCCTTCGGAACTTAAAAAAATGCGGGGATTGTGTTAACCCAGAAATCGGCGATCCTTCCCAAGGTAGCCAGCTGGCTAGTCGCGATCCTCAGATTCTCCCTAGTGTTCGCGACAAGTCCCAGTGTAGGCGGACAGTTTTCCCTGTCCGCCTAGGTCTCCTAGCAACCGCGTGCCCTGCGGGACGGCGGGCTGTTCCCATAGCTCACCCTCGCGGGCCATGCGGTTAGGCTCGCTAACCGTGCAGTGTTTTTCCTTGCAGGAGACAGCCTACCATCAAGATCCCGCCCTCAGGAGCGCGCCCGCTTCGCAACTAGCCAAGCGGACTCCCCCCGGAGTCCACCTAGGCCGCCCGCAGGGGGCGGCCTCCGCTCTAGCCGGGCGGACTCCCCCCGGAGTCCGCACAGGACGCCCGCAAGGGGGCGGCCCCGGCCAGCCGGGCGGACTCCCCCCGGAGTCCGCGCAGGCCGCCCGCAAGGGGGCGGCCCCGGCCCGCCGGGCGGACTCCCCCCGGAGTTCGCCCAGGCCGCCCGCAAGGGGGCGGCCCCGGCCAGCCGGGCGGACTCCCCCCGGAGTCCGCCCAGGCCGCCCGCAAGGGGGCGGCCTCGGCCCGCCGGGCGGACTCCTCTCGCAGTCCGCCCAGGCCGCCCGCAAGGGGGCGGCCCGGCCAGCCGGGCGGACTCCCCCCGGAGTCCGCCCGCAAGGGGACGGCCTCGGCCCGCCGGGCGGACTCCTCCCGGAGTCCGCCCAGGCCGCCCGCAAGGGGGCGGCCCCGGCACCGCCGGGCGGACTCCTCCCGGAGTCCGCCCAGGCCGCCCGCAAGGCGGCGGCCCCGGCCAGCCGGGCGGACTCCCCCCGGAGTCCGCCCAGGCTGCCCGCAAGGGGGCGGCCTCCGTTCTCTCCCGGCCTCCTGCAGCTTGCTTCGCCCATCAGCTTGGCGGACTCCAGTTTTCCAGTCCGCGGAGTCCGCGCAGGTCGTCATGATGACGTCACTGGGCCCCGCTTCTAGAAGATCTTCCCCAGGCCTATAAATAGCCCCTGATGCCTCTCATTCAGCAGGCCCGGAGGAGGAAACAAGACTTGCCAGCAGACCCTGCGGACTCAGTTTTCCAGTCCGCGCAGTCCTCCACAGCTTACCTGCAGCTTGCCAGCAGACTCTGCGGACTCAGTTTTCCAGTCCTCCACAGCTGCAGGAAGCCTCTTTTCCTAGTCTTTTTTCCTTAGTCTCTGGCAACTTCTTCCCAAACCGTCAGCTTCCCCCTTTGTACCCTTTAATGCTTTTTCATGTAAATGTGCACCAGCAAGCTGTAATCTTGTTTCTTTATTAGAGGAAAGCCCGTCGCAAGAGTGACATTTAGGCCGCGGCGGGCGAAGTCTGTTGTTGCCTCTTCTAGCGGCTCCCTCTCCTCCTCTCTGCTCAGCAAGCCTTGCTCTCTGCTCAGCAAGCCTTGCTCTCTGCTCAGCAAGCCTTGCTCTCTGCTCAGCAAGCATTGCTCTCTGCTCAGCCAGCCTTGCCTTCTGCTCAGCAAGCTGTTTTCTCTGCTAATCAAGCTCTTCGCTGCTCCTTGAGCTTCTCAGCTGGTCAACTGTCAAGAGTAACCGTCTGCTCATCAGCTCCTGATCAACCTCCTCCTCCTCTCTTGGTCAACCCTCTCAGTTGATCAAGACTCTCCTCTATCACCTCCTCCGGATACTTCTGCTCCTTCTCCCCCGGCCCTTCTACAGCAGGCCCCTCCGCTCCTACCTTTTGCTACTCAAACTGCTCGGGGGGGACGTTCGGGCTCTCGGGGCCATGGCCGGGGTCGGTCGAAGTGTTCCTTCTGCGGGAAAGATGGTCATCTGGAGGCGACCTGCTATAAGAAATTGGTTATCCTCCTCGTCTGACGGCTTCTGTTGTTACTGACGTCAGTCCTCCTGATCTTGAGACCATCCGTCTTCAGCTCCAGCATCTCCAAGGCCTACCCAACCCATCATCTGCCTCCGTCTCCTCCGTCTCCAACACAGGTACTGCTTGTCTCTCCACCAGCCTGAGATGGATTGTGGACTCTGGTGCCACTCATCACATTACTTCGCGACGACCTGCCCAGTACTCGAATTCTCCCTATCCGAAGTCTATCACTGTGGCCAATGGGGCGCTGGTTCCCGTCTCCAGCTCAACAGATCTTTCTCTCAACCAGTCCATCTCCCTTCGCTCGGCTCTTCATGTTCAGAGTTCACCATTTAATTTACTCTCTGTTGGACGTCTTACGAATGATCTTGATTGTTCCGTTATATTCACTTCCTCTTCCTTTGTTATACAGGATCGGCGGACGCGGACTACCATTAGTAAAGGCCAGCTGCGGAACGGGTTCTACCTTCTCGACGAATCTCCCACCATTTTGTCTTCCGTCTCTTCCATTGCATGACATCGTCGACTTGGGCATGCCCCTCCGCCGGTCCTCCAACGGGCTCTTCCAGATGTCCCTTTTACTCGTTTTCAGTGTGATTCATGTATCCTCGGCAAACAGTCGCGTTCTTCTTTTCCTTCGCATTGTACTCGGAGCGCTGCTCCTTTTGATTTAGTGCATTCTGATGTATGAGGTCCTTTTAAGATTTCTAGTATTTCTGGATTTCGCTATTTTATCACATTTATTGATGATCACTCTCGCACTACGTGGCTATACTTACTTCGTGATCGCTCCGAGCTTCCCCGGATTTTTAGGGCATTTGTCCTCAAAATCCGTACACAATTCCACACCACCCTCAAAATACTCCGCACCGACTATGCTCGTGAGTACACCAGCCACGATTTTACCGCTTTATGCTCTGAATTCGGGATTCTTCATCAAACCTCCTGTGCTTACACACCCCAGCAAAACGGTGTTGCCGAGAGGAAGAACCGTCACTTACTAGATGTTGCCCGCTCCCTCATGCTTCAAATGCATGTTCCCAAGCCTTATTGGAACTTTGCGGTCTCGACTGCCTGCTTTCTTATCAACCGTCTCTCTTCCTCCGTTCTCAACTATGCAACTTCGTTTAGCCTATTGTTTCCCTCAACTCCGGCTTTCCTCTCCCGCCTCGTGTCTTTGGCAGCCTCTGCTACGTCCACCGTCTGGGGCCATCCTCGGATAAGTTGGATCCCCGGGCGGCTCACACATCTTTGTCGACTATTCGCGCACCCAGAAGGGCTATGTGTGTTACTCTTCAGCTACTCGTAAGATCTCCGTTTCTGCTGACGTTACCTTCCGGGAAGAACAACCTTTTTTTCCTACTCCTTTACCCGCTACTCCACCCCCACCTGCTCTCCCGCCATCCATCCCACGCCCAGTTATTCCCGCTACTCCACCACCTTCGTCGGTCTCTCCTGCACCGGCTCCTGCTCCCTCCAAAATTTATGCCTAGTTATTCCCGCTACTCCACTGCTCATCCTCTGGCGAACTTCGTCTCTCTTCATCGCCTCTCTCCCCTTCTGCGCACATTTGCTACCTCTCTCTCTCTTCGGTTGCTGTTGCTAACTCTGTGCAGGAGACGCTTACACATCCAGGCTGGCGGGCCGCCATGGAGGAATAAATGTCTGCTCTCTGGGCTAACCAGACTTGGACCGTCGTGCCCCTTCCTCCGGGTCATCAACCGGTTGGGTGTAAGTGAGTCTTTGTCATCAAACATGCTGCTGATGAGACCATTGACCGCCTAAAAGCTCGACTTGTGGCTCGTTGTTTCACACAGCAACAGGGACTCGACTATGAGGAAACCTTCTCTCTGGTCGCCAAGCTCAATACCGTTCGTGTCCTCATCTTTGTCGTTGTTCATCGCCAATGGCCCCTCTTTCAGCTGGATATCAAGAATGCTTTCTTGAATGAGGATCTCTAAGAAACTTTATACATGCAACAACTACCCGGGTTTGAGACCACGGGGGAGTCTCATGTATGTCGCCTTCTAAAGGCTCTTTATGGTATCAAACAATTTTCACGGGCATGGTTTGAAAAATTCAGTAAGGTCTTTCGTGATATCGGTTTTCCTCGAAGCTCGACCGACTTCTCGCTGTTTACTCGTCACCGAGCAACAGGAACGGTCCTTCTGCTAGTTTATGTTGACGATATCATCATTACAGGAGATGACTCACAAGGGATACAGACAGTCAAAGTACATCTCAACTCCGTCTTTCATACTAAGGATCTGGGATCTCTAAGATATTTTTTGGGTCTTGAGGTTGCCAGACGACCGGATGGGCTTACTCTATCTCAACGGAAGTACTGTCTTGACCTTCTTCATGATGCTGGACATTCAGGATGTAAGCCAAGTGATACCCCTATGGATGTAAACCATAAGTTGTGCGCCCAGACATCTGACTCGGATCTACTTCTCCAGAATCCTGAATATTATCGTCGAGTCGTTGGAAAATTGATTTATCTCACGGTTACCAGACCAGATATTTCTTTTGTTGTTGGTCTTGTCAGTCGATACATGCACTCTACTCAAAGATCTCATCTTCAGGCCGTTGAACGTATTCTCAGGTATCTTAAAACAGCTCCTGGTCAAAGACTTGTTTACCGGACCTCTTCCTCTGCTCCAACTTTGGTGGCATACTCAGATGCTGATTATGTTGGTTCTCTTGATGACCGACGATCTACTAGTTCCTTTTGCACGTACTTTGGAGTACATTTGGTTACATGACGAAGCAAGAAACAAGCGGTCGTTGCTCGATCATCGGCTGAGGCAGAATATCGGGCAATGACATCTGTTGTTTCAGAACTGACGTGGCTTGAGAGCCTTCTCACTGATCTGGGTATAAAATTACCATCTCCAGCTGTTCTCCTTTGCGACAGTCAAGCGGCTATACATATCGCCAAGAACCCAGTCTTCCACGAACGAACGAAGCACATTGAAGTCGATTGTCACTTCATTCGGGAAACAGTTCAAATGAAGAAGCTCAATCTAAAACATGTCCCAGGAACGGAACAAGTTGCGGATGTCCTCACAAAGGCTCTTCCTAAGGCACTCTTCTATCAATGCTTGTCCAAGCTTGATGCATACGATTTGTACAGTCCAGCTTGCGGGGGAGTGTTAGAATAGCCCATGTATTAGGCCCATATTTTGGGCCCATTTTTTGTTCTCTCCTCTTTAGTCCCACATCTTGTATAAGATTTATTCTCTCTCTCTCCCTCCCATATATTTGTATTGTCTCCTTGTATTTAGATACACAAGCAATACATACAAGCTTTGAGGTTTCTCAACAAGTGGCAACCAAATAACATTGTGTGCAGGGGATCCTGTGCATGCCCGTTAGTAACTATAGTAAATTTATTCAAATATTTACCATTTTAAAGCATCATGTTAGTTAAGCAGGCATCTATGTTGCGCCTAGCTCTGGCATTGGGAAGCCATATGGTGTTATTAAGCCTCTTTTTTCATGAATACCTTTTGGTTTATGCGTTGCTTTGAACTCCCCTAGAAAAGTTCTCTTGGTATTTGTCTTCTTACTCTTCCTCTCCATCCCTCTTCTAAGATTTATGTTTTTGACAATATTGTACAGACCCAGAATACCTTTGAGGTTTAAATGACATAGATCTATGTTTTAAAATCCTCTATTTTTGGCCTACATATGAGTTTTTTTTTCTTGAAGGCATTGCCTATAACAGAACCGTCAATTATGTGGAAAATTATAAAAAAAATATACCTGAGGTTTTCCATCTTTTTTTTATGATTCTAACAATTAGGATACTTTGGGCATAAAATTAATATCTTTAAGTAAATTAATATGCATATGAGCATTGGCACACCGGTCAAGGTGTCGCCGTGTGACCTTGAGGTCATAGGTTTGAGTCTTGGAAGCAGCCTCTTGCAAAAATGTAGGATAAGGTTTGCCTTCATTTCACCCTTATGGTGGGACCCTTCCCCGGACCCTCACGGTGCGGGGATGCTTTGTGCACCAGGCTGCCCTTTTTATGAGCTAATTTAACAGAAAATTTAACTCTGTTCGTTTTAAAAAAGGACATCCGTAAATTTTGGAAAGCAAGCCAAGGACCATAGTGAAATATTTGAAGGCGATGGGATGATACATAAGTAGTGATATTTACACACCCATCAAGATAAAAATAAATAATAATAAAAAACTATGATGCTACTTTTATCTGGCAACATTTATAAATTTAAAGAAGAAAAATGACGGGTAAACTTTGTGCCCTTATGGCTCTTTTTTCGTGCAACAGGATCCTCGTCTGAGAAGAAAACACAACTAACTGGTATCTATGATCTTGTTGCTGTATTGACTCACAAGGGGAGGAGTGCTGACTCTGGTCACTATGTTGCCTGGGTGAAGCAGGATAATGGTAGCTCATAGTAAATCACATTCTCTTAGAATTTTTTTGATTTTTAACTTGTTCATTTATGTTGTTTTCTAATACGAGTAGTTTATTGTCCAGGTAAATGGATCCAGTTCGATGATGACAATCCTATTTCTCAAAGGGAAGAAGATATAACCAAGTTATCTGGTGGAGGTAGTGTACCGTGGACTTTATATCATTCTACTTCATTCAATGTTATAAACGCATATTTAATGTATCCTTGGAGTTCTGAGTGTGTTTTAGTAAAGAGTGATAGGAAAATGATGATGGTGATGTTGGTATGTCAGTATTTAGTTATAGTCAAAGAGGGTGATTGTTGATATTATGAATATTAAAATGAATATAGAAACGTCAACTATCAAGCTTACCTATTTAAAGAAGACTCAATATGATGTCCCAGTTAAGAGTGGAAATAAGATATTTTTCACCAATCTAAAAAATCTCTATTACAATGCTCCTCTATATAAGCACAAAGGAGGAGATCATAAAACAAGGTTAGAGGTGTGAGACTAAATACAAGGAGGAATGTGGGCCTTCACAATACTCTATAATTTAATTCTCTCCCTCAAGATAGGAGCATATGTTGATCATTCCAATCTTGGAGATGTTATCGGTGAAGGTGTCACAACTCAAGCCTTTGGTGAAGAGGTCTGCTAGCTGATCATAGGCTTAAACGAAATGAGTACAGATGTTGCCTTGCATACCCCCTGCAACATTGCTCTGTATTCCTCTTCTGCACTAGATCTTGTTACTCCATTTTGTTTCTTACTTCGCTAGGTCACGAGGTTTCCTCCAACAAAGGAGCAATATTTGGTGGTTGACTTTCAGTTGTCTTGTCTTCCATTCCAATCAGCATATGTATAGACTTCAACATTCAATTGCCCGTTTCGAGAGAATAGGAGTCCTCGACCAGGAGATTTCTTCAAGTACCGTAGAACTCTCACATCGGCTTCCTGATGTCTTACTCTGGGAGAATGCATGTATCTGCTAAGGATCCCAACAACATATGAGATATCAGGGTGAGTGTGTGTGAGGTAGATTAACCTAGGGTTGATATCGAGTCGAGTTCGAGCGATTTTGGTTCGTCTCGAAATCAAAATTTTCGACTCGAACTCGGCTCGAAATCGACTCGAAATCAAAATTGATTTCGAGTCGAGTCGGCTCGAAATCGAATCGAGTCAACTCGAAATCGAATCGAGTCAACTCGAAATCGAATCGAGTCGGCTAGAAATTAAATAATTTTTTGTTTTATTCCTAATTTGTTCAAAATTAAATTGAGCAACGTATAAATTTAACAAATGAAACACTTAAACCTTTCATTCTTTTTATTTAGCTTTAAATTTTATTATTTTTAATCTCAATATAAAATATATTAATAAATACAATAAAAAATTAATTAATTCGAGTTGATTCGAATCATATTTCGAGCGATTCCGGGCTCACTCGAAATCAGATTCGCGTCAAATTGAATCGACTCAAATTGAGTCGAATCAATTTTAACCGATCCCGATATGGCTCAATTTTTGAATGATTTTCGAGCGATTTTCAAGTTTCGAATAATATGATCAGCCCTAGATTAACCTTCTCACAAGTCTTTGATAACTAGAGGAATTCACCTTCTCATCATCCTTATCTTCTTCAATTTTACATCTTCAACGAGGGTATCTGTTGGAGCACAACCTAGCATCCATGTTTCCTCTAGTAGATCTAGGACATATTTTCTTTGAGAAATGAAGATTCCACGAGAAGATCATGCAACTTGAATTCCTAAGAAATATTTTAACTTTCCTAGGTCTTTGACTTCAAACTCCTTGCATAGACGTGTTTTCAACCTTGTGATTTCTTCCAAATCATTTCCCATGATGATGATATCATTGACATATACTATGAGAACCACCAACTTCTCTGCATTCCTCTTAACAATGAGGGTATGATCAGAGTGACCATGTTTGTATCCCAATAGGGTCATGATCTTTTGAAAATTTCCAAACCAAGCCCTGGGAGAATGCTTCAACCCATAGAGAGATTTCTGGAGTTGACATACTTTCTCTTCTGCCCCTTGCTTCAAGAAACCCGACGAAAACTTCATGCATGCTTCTTCTTCAAGATCGCCATATAAGAAGGCATTTCTAACATCCATTTGAGATCTTAACCAAGTCGTGCAACACATGACAAAATAATGCGGATAAAGTCCATTTTGAGAACTGGCGCAAATGTCTCATGATAATCTACACCATAGGTTTGAGTATATCCCTGAGCAACAAGATGTGTCTTGTATCTCTCGACCACGCCTTCTTGATTCTGCTTGATCAAGAATACCCACTTGGAGCCAACAAGTTTCTTTCCTGATGGGAGCTGTGATTGAGTCCAGATCCGGTTCTTCTCTAATGCAGACATCTCTTCTTCCATTGCCTCTCCATTATGGTATTTTTATTGTTTCCTACCAAGTATTAGGAATACAAGCAAAGACCAGAGAGGAGATGAAGGCTCTATGTGTCTCTGTCAGATTGTGATATGAGATATAATTTTCAATTGGGTAAGTAGATGAGGTCGACTTACATTTCCAATGCATGAGAGATTGGCAGAAATCTTCATCATAGTCTGGTTCAGAAGAGTGCATCAGCTATGGTGGAATGACAGGGGTTTGTAGCACCTTAACACCAACGTTACTTCTTTGATAGACGTAAGGAAGAGGAGAAATAAGGCTCCACAAAAAAGTGGCTTGTTGAATTGTAAGAAAAGTGTCCTTTGGCTTATAAAATGTTGTACACGTCTACATTTGCACTGTTTAATTTAAACATTGTATCATTGTGTATATTTTTTAAATTGTCCCAGCTGAATAAAAATCCTGGTTTCACCCCTGTATGTGGGCAGGGTCCCAGCAATATACTCGATTGTCACTCGAGGGAGGGATGGTTGCTTGTGTGTGTATTTAATATTTCGAACATAATTTGGCTTCTATTTGTATGGTTATGGGCATTCGGGGAAAGAAAGAACATAAACATGAATATGAATATGAAAATCAAATAAGGCTTCATTTGGCGGGGCGGATGGAAAGGGAGCGGGAGCAGCCGTGGCCACCGATCGAACTGAAGGAGGGGGCCGGCGGATCGAAAGGGCGCGTTTCTCAGGAACTGGCAGGAGCAGACGCGGCAAATGCGCCAAACGCGCGGCGGGCCGTTTGTGTCTGCACCCGCCACTGGCGTGAAAACGCCAAGCCAAACGAAGGCTAAGGGAGCAGCAGTCTGGTAGGTTTTATACAACCATAACAGCAAAGAGTTTAGCATCCCAATTTGCAGAATACCAAAAAATTTGTTGGCCCCAACCACTTGTGAGGCACCCTTCTTCCTTTTAATTGCCTTTGAATTGCTTTTTATTGCCTAAATTTGTAGCTTTTATAATAGTAATAATACCTTATCATATGAATCCAACAAAACATAGCATTCCCGTTTATTTTAATTGAATTTTTGTGTTATTATTGTGCAGGTGATTGGCACATGGCATACATCTGCGTGTACAAAGCCAGGATTATCTGATAGACTGTGAAAGAAGCACACTTCTCTTAAACTTATATAATTTATTCTCAACCAGTCAAGAGGGAAATCTGACACCGCAAAACATTCAAAATATTTTCAAAGAGCTTCAGAGGGCGACAAAAAGATACTCAGCAGAATGCATTTGTTGTGCTGCAATGAGAGCATTTGTTGCCCAGTTCTTGCTAAAACTACAGTCTCATATAATTCTGGCCTACCATTGTGTTTTACCAAATTATTGTGTGTTAAAAAAGAAGGTTTCTCTCTAGTTTTACTCCATCAGGATTTGATAGTTGTCTCAAGTCATTTGTTGCATGCTTCTTCGCCATTGCTTTTTGTTGCTTGCTCCCGTCTATCACTCGAGTTTTCCTGGTGTTCTTGTGCACGCACAATTTTAAGGGATAATGATAAAATAAAACATCTTAAGGTGTGGATGTTTTGCCAAGTCTGTTTGCGTGGTCCTATAGGGGTGTAAGTTGAGTTGAGCCAGCCCGAAAGCTCGATGAGCTTAGGTTTAGACCCATGAGCTAAAAACTTGTGAGCAGCTCGAGCCAAGAAAAAAAATGATCTCGCTCGTTGAACTCGAGCTTGAGATGATTAGCTTGAGCTTGAAAAAAAATGATCTCGCTCGTTGAACTCGAGCTTGAGCTTGAAACTGACTTCGGAGAAGAGTTCTACACTTATTAGATGATAATTCTTTGGCACTGTAAGGTTATGTTATCAATTGACTCTATATTTTGAAAAAAAATAGGCATGCATGATAAATTTGGTTCTATTATGCTTAATTGTATGAGTGTGTTGATATTTTCTCTAGGAGCTAAACCAATTGGATGCAAATGGAATTGTAAGTGAAAACAAGAAGTAAGTGGGTCTGTTTTGATATTTGCTCATTGTTAGAACTATTTGTATGAGGATATTTATAACCCTGGCTTTTATCTACAATTTTTATATATTCATGATGTTAAAACAACCGGTGGACCATAGAAGTCTTTATATTTCCTGAAGAATTTCACCACTTTAAGATGTGATAATGTTATTTTGAGAGATTAAGGTTTTGTTTGGTTTGACGTTTTGTCGCCTCTGTAGGAAATGCTGCCAGATGACAAGTAAACAAACGGCCGGCGGTGGCATTTGGTCCGTTTGCACCCGCAGCAAAGAGGAAACGGCCCTGATCCGCTCCATTTCGACCCCCACCTCTTCTCCTCCGGTTTCAAAGTGGCGTTTCGACCCACTGGATGCACCCACCACCGCCGAACCAAATATGGCTTAAGATTTTGTTTGGTTTGGGGTTTTGCTGCCTCTGTTTGGAGCAAATATCGTCGGCGCCGTTTCCTCCTTGCACACGCACCAAGGAGGAAACGGCCCTGATCCGCTCCGTTTTGACCCCCACCTCTCCCCAACTGGTTCCAAAGTGACGTTTCAACACAGCGGATGCACTCACCGCCGTCAAACCAAATATAGCCTAAGATCCCGTTTGGCACGATGGTAGCGGTCATAAGCATGTGGAGTTAAATTGTCATTCATTAACGCCCATTTAACGAGCTTCATTCACTCTCATGTTCAAACAAATGATGTTTGTTAGATGATCCTTAATGAATGACGGTTTAACCCATGCGTTTATGACCGCCACCACGGTGCCAAACAGAGCCTAGGTAAGAATTATTAGATTTACTTAAACTCTATTTCAGATTTCATTTTCTCAAGCCACTTATAACAAAATGATTGGTGACAAAACGCTAATGTCCCACGGTAGGGGTTACCGATGGAGGTAGCCTCTTTATGTTCATTGCCAAATTTATCTTGAACGTCTAATTCTAATTTTGTCGTTCATTTGCACGTTTGACGTTGGAATTGAAATTTTAACCAATTTCGTGATTTTTGTATTGAACTAAACACAATTCTTTCCAATCTATATAAAAATTGGAAAATTCCGACCGAAACACATTTTTTCGCTCGAGCACGCACTTTTTACTTGGGAGAGCGTTTTCTAGCCAGTGTGCAATTTTCGCGCAGGCATATATTTTTCGCTCGAGCACACATTATTCGCCCAGACGGTAGTTTTTTTCTGTGGGCGCGCGTTTTTTGCCCATTGCGCGTTTTTTCGCACGGGGGCACGTTTTATCACACGGGCCCGCATTTTTCGCCGGGTGCGCATCATTCGTCCGGGAGCGCGCCTTTCGCCCGGGAGCGCGCCTTTCGCTCGGACACGCGCCTTTCGCCCGGATGCGCGCCTTTCGCCCGGACGCGCGCCTTTCTCCCGGACGCCCGGCTTTCGCCCGTTTTGTACCCAGCGCACTTTTTTTTTCAGAACAAACATTTTATATAATATATGTGAAAAAAAATATTAGTTTCTTAATCATATTTTTCAATTCTTATATTGAATTTTATTTAACAAACAAACAAAATAATTGATCAATTCTACAGTATTCAAGAATATTGTTTATTAGACGAATGTTAAAATTGATATTAGTGACCAATATTTATTAATATTCTATTCTAATATCAAATTTTAATTCCGTTCAAATTAATAGGCCCTTAGTCAACTTCAAATTGAAACCTAATCAACTTGGAATTGAAACCCAAAGCCAAATTAATTTAACATATTCAAATGTTCTTCTAAGCAAATGAAACATAAAGCGCCATTAAAGTACACAGCATTAAACCTCATTTGGTACGGGTCACATTTGATTTTCTCTTACCAAATAGAAATGTAAAATATATAAAAAAAAGAAATGAAACTACATTTAGAAAAAAACCGATTCCATATTCTAGTCAATAAAAAGAGCCCAATGGGAATTAGGAACTCACCCGATATCCATGATGAAGATAGTACCTATCAACTTCCATATGTTTCATTTTCTCCTCACTAGCAAGGTTTCTCCACTCACTCCAACAGCATCGTGGTCGCTACTGTTCAGCTCGTTGTCGCTCTGCATATTATCTTTTTGCTCCTTGACAATCGGCGCACCTGCAATGGTTGCACAGCCCCCGCCGTCACTGTACATTCTTGACGTCGTGATCCAGCCCGAGTATAGCTTATGTGAGAATAACTATGAATCGATCATAGTTATTGTTGTTGGGATGCTCCTCCTACGCGCAATAATTTGCTTCCGGGTCATATATCGCTACCGAACCGCTCGTGCACAAGCGCCGCCGCCGCCGAAGGAGCCCGATTTAGAAGCAAGGCCTTGGGAGAAAGAGAGGGTGGCGGGGAGGTGAGCCCGATTTAAAAGTGCTATGCACACACCCTACTGCTCTCCCGTCACCATCTCTTGCTCCCGAGACCTCGCTTATAAATTGGGCTCACTCGACAACGACGACGCTTGTGCACCGACAGTTCGGCAAAGATATATGGCCAGGAAGCAAAGTATTGTGCCTAGCAGAAGCATCCTAGCCACAACAACTATAATCGATTCATAGCTACTCTCACCAGAGGCATATTCGGGCTGAATCACTACGTTAGGAATGTACGGCGGCAATAGAGACTGTACAACCATTGTATGTGCGCCAATTGTAAGGAGCGAAGGGAAAATATGCAGAGCAGCAGCGGGCTGAACAATAGTGGGCATGACACTGTTGGGGGTAATAGTAGAAACCTTATTGGTGAAAAAAAGAGAACAGAACAAAGCTGCTAGCTACTACATATCTTCATCATAAATATACCGAAAGTTTTTACTCCCTTGAGCTTTTTTATTGAGGGGAAAATGGATTCGAAGCGTAATTTCTTTTGCGGCCTCAGTTCGGTGCTATCCCTAAACCCCTGAACCTAAAAAAGTAACCAACGAAATACATCGACAGATCCATAGATCTACAGTAAACATAGCAACAAGATCCCCACAATCACTTTAGTTGCCGGAATCGTCGTCGGAGAAGAGGGATGTGCGGTGGTAGAGAAGAAAGAGAATGACGGCCAGGACAGCTGCGACGCCGAGGGGGGATCCGCCGACGCGGTGGATTGAGTCCGGGGAGCCGAAGGAGAAGAGATCGGAGATGGCGGAGGCGCGGTCCGACGAGAGGAAGCGGATGAGAAGGACGATCATCACCGGAATAAGGAAGAGCCCCGCGGTTTAAGCAGATCGGAGATGGCCTTCGTCACGGTAGCGATTCCGTCTCCGATGAGGAACGGCGCCGCCCCACACTCCGGCAACCGTCAGAATCAGCAAAACATGGCCCCGATCCTGCCCTAACATCTCTAGATCCGTGTCGTCTTCTTCCCTTTTCACTCTCGAAAATGCGAAGAGTCGAAAAACTTGACCGAGGGAGAAGAAGGGTAAAGCGTGTGAAGGAAAAGTGGAGTGTCTTCGATCTATATACAGTAAAAGTGCAGAGGGCGAGGCATAAGAGTGCAGAACTGCAGATGCGCTTTAAATTTGGTGATTGTTAACCGCAACCCGTAATTGGCTAGTCGCACCCTAAAATTTTTTAAATTTTCGCGCACTTTCAAAATACGCTTTGTACATGCAATTTCAGGAAAACTGTTCAACACGAAAGTTGTAGATATCGACGAGATCTACAACTTTCGTGGTGAACATTTTTCTTGAAATTGCATGTACAAGTCGTATTTCGAAAAGACGTAAAACCTGGGCATATTTCCAAAGTACGTCTTGTACATGCATTTTTAGGAAAAGTGATCAACACGAAAGTTGTAGATCTCGTCGATATCTAAAACTTTTGTGTTGAGCACTTTTCCGGATATTGCATGTACAAGGCAATTTCGAAAAGGCGCGCAAAAATTGGGAGATTTTGAGGTGCGACAAGTAAAATAGCGGGTTGCGGTTAACAATCACATTAAATTTTAATCTTTGCCTTTAATATAGATGATTGTTAACAGCAGTCCGTTATTGGCTACTCGCACTCCAAAATTTCCTAATTTTTCATGCATTTTTGAAATACGCTTTGTACATATAATTTCAGACGAGATCTACAACATTCGTGTTGAACAATTTTCTCGAAATTACATGTACAAGACGTATTCCTGAAAGACGCAAAATCTGGGCATATTTCTAATGTACGCCTTGTACATGTATTTTTAGGAGAAGTGCTCATCACTAATGAAAGATATTGTACCTAATCACCTAGAGGGGGGGGTGAATAGGTGACTTAAATCTTTTTAACTTTTTAGACAGAATTCAGATTATAACACAGAATTATAACTACTTTTGAACAGCAATCAATCAGCAATCACAGCAAAACACATGCACACAGTGAACACACATGTTTATAGTGGTTCCCCAAGACTTGGGTACATCCACTTTCCCCCTTCGCTTATCTAGTAGTGTACTAGATTCGGTCAAACTCCACCACTATCTCAGATCCTCAGATCTTACACTCAGAACCCCAAAACAGGTTCCTACAGCTCAGGCCCAAGGCCCTACAACTCAGCTTCTTCACAAAGCCTACACTCAGCTTCTTCACAAAGCCTACACTCAGCCACAAGGCCTACACTCAGCCACAACTGGCCTACACTCAGAGATACCAATCTCCTACACTCAGGCACACATGCCCTACACTCAGATTTTATAATTACATTCTTACAAACTCAGATCCCAAAGGATCCTACAAGAAATTTAGATTACAAAGATTATATACCTACAACTCAGAATAGAGAGATGAGTTGATAGGTTCTTGATGAGTTCTTGGATGAACTCTGCTGAGATCAATCTGACTTGGCTTTCTTCAAAGCTTCTTGAATGTAGAACACAATAGTATTGATCTCCTCTGCAGTTGATCCTTGATCTCTGCTACTTAAGATTCAGAACAAAGTCTGAACCCGTCTTCTCAGCCTGGTTCCAACGGCTGTCTTCTTGGATGGAGCTCTCTCTCTCCAACTTCTTAAATCTTCACTAGATTCTTCAAGGAATAGCTAGATCTTCTTTTATTTATAATTACTTGAATTCCTGTTTCTATAGACAGTATAAGCCTATATATAGGCCTTCTTCATGGTAACCGGCTGGTCCGGTTCATAACTGATTTCTGACAACTCTGACAGGTGCAGTAGACCGGCTGGAATGGCAGCTGTCAAGTCATCCAGTCAGTTCTTGAAAAATCTGTAACTGTCTGAAAGTGTCGAGACAATCTGTCTTTAAGTGTCGACACTTATAGACCAAGTGTCGACACAAGTATACTAAGTGTCGACACTAGCCTTCAAGGTGTCGACACAACTCCTTGTGTTGTAGAATTGACTTCTCGACACAGCTTCTTCATCATGTGTCGACACTGATATTGTGTGTCGGCACAACTCCTTGTTCTTCAGTATTTTGCTGAATTCTTGTAAGTGTCGACACAACTCCTTTGTGTCGACACATGTTCATGTGTTGAACTTGTTCAGTGTCGACACTTCTTCTTGGTGTTGACACTTGTCTTCTGTGTTGATACTTGCTGAGTGTCGACACTTCTCCTTGTGTCGACACATTCTTCTATGTTGATACTTGCTGAGTGTCGACACTTCTCCTTGTGTCGACACATGTCTTCTTCTGTTGAGACTTTGGCTGAGTGTCGACACTTCTTCTTTGTGTCGACACTTGTACTTAGAATTTTGTTGAACTTTGCTAAGTGTCGACACAGCTCCTTGTGTCGACACATTCTTCATGTGTTGAGTCTTCTGCTGAGTGTCGACACATTCTTTCTTGTGTCGACACTTTTTTCAAGTGCCGAGTCTTCTGCTGTGTGTCGACACATTCCTCTGGGTGTCGACACTTATACTTAGACTCTGCTGACTTTTGCTGAGTGTCGACACAGCCTCCAAGTGTCGACACTTTCTGATGTAGACACAGTTCCTCTGTGTGTCGACACTGCTTCTAAGTGTCGACACTGCTTCACTGGACTTTTCTTCATTGAGTGTCGACACAGCTCCTTGTGTCGACACTTTCTGTCTGGTGTCGACTCTGCATCCTTGGTGTCGACACAAGTACTCCAAGTGTCGACACTGCTTGCCTGAGTGTCGACACAAGTTTTCTTAAGTGTCGACACTTTGCTACTAGGTGTCGACACATGGACTTAGAAACTTTTTCATCTTTCCCTGCAAATACTTAACCTGCACAAGGCAACTCAAAATACATCAAATACATTTTGATGTATATCATTGAGTAGGGGGAGGCTTATTCAAATCAGGTACATTTAAACCAATGTACCCAACAATCTCCCCATATTTGGAGAAGTCATAACACTTAGTCAATGATATACACCATACAGAATAAAATCATAGCATGATGTAAAGCAGGATTATATAACAGGGAAAGTACATAACATGTATCAAACATGCATACACAGATATCATCTCAGAATAATTATGAAATAAATTTATCACATAACAAATTTATCACACAGCACATTGTTCTAACAGCTTTGTCATATTCATTTTTCAAAAGTTTACAAAGTGTTAAAAATCAAAAGATTACAATTGTAAACTAAAGAAAATTCTATTCTATTTTTGATCAGCCTCATTAATCATTATGCCTTTTCCAGACTGAATCTTGGCTTGCATAGGAGCTTCAGCAACTTCAGTATCAGCAGGCTTCTTCTCTTTCAGCTCCTTATTCTTTAGCTCCTCAGCTTTAATCTTTTGCCTTTCAAAATAATGATATGGCTTGGGAAAGTACTTGCTAGGCTCCTGGGCAGTAGGAGGTAGCTTTCCCATCTTGACCTTTCTTCTATATTGCACTATAGCTTCTTGCCTTGATTCATGCTTTCTCCATTCAAGTTCAGAAAACCATTTGTTTCTATCTTGAACATTATCTTTGACAGCCTTCCATGCAGTTAGAATGATATTCCTTGAAGTGGAGCTCCACTGCTCAAAGTCAGGCCTTTGTTCAGCTTGCTCTCTGAACCTCTTCTTAGACAGTCTAGCTTCTTGTTCTTTCTGTAAAGCTTCTTGCATAACCTCAGATACTGGCTGAACCACCTTTTCTATGATGACATTTTCCTTTCCCTCAGGTGGGTTATACATTGTCTGGATATCAGCTTGTACCATATCAAAATCTGAAGGAGGGTAGATGACTTGAGCCACTTCAGGTTGCTCCCCTCCTAGATATGCAGGATGTATCCCAGATTCTGCTACATTGTCATCATCACATAAAGGAGGATATCCAAGAGTAGCTCTGATAGAATTAGAAATCCACTTAGCATAATCAGAGCTGGCTTTGACTAACACCCTCTCCCCCTTTATGACTTCTCTTTCCATGTGATCTCTTAGATCATCCTTTTGAAATCTTACTTGGGCATCTAAATAGTTTACTCCATCTTTAAAGAAAGGTTTCAACCTTTGGAGTTTGTCAGTTATCAACTTCTGAGAATTTTCAATAGCAGATGTAACAGCAGTGATGCCTTCTTGTAGAGCTTTATCAAACTCTGCTTTAGCAGTAGTATTAGAAGTAGTCAGTCCAGTAGCTATGTTCTTCATCTCTGTGACAATGGCATTGTGTGAAGCTGTTAAGTTGTCATTCATTCTTATTTGGTTCTCAAGAATATACCCTTGTTTCAGTACAATGTCTTCCACTTGAGCTTTGATTTTCTCTTGATGTGTAGCCAAGTAAACCACTGCATTCCCTCCTTTGTGGAAGCAGTCAGTCATTTATTTCTTATTTAGATTCATTTCAAATCTTATAGACTTAATATCCTGGGCCAGATCAAACTGTAAAGACTTGTGCCCCTCATCCACATATGTTTCTATGGCTTTCCTGTGCTCATCCAGCTTAATTTGCATAGCAACCATCAAAGCACTGTAATCTACAGTTGATGTTGGCTGTGATAAAGGTTGTGGTGCAATAGTTTGCAAGGCCTTTTTGTAATTCTGACTCCTTCTCTTAAATACTTGGAACTTCCTTTTCTTAGCTCTGGCAGCTTCCTCATCTTCAGATGCTGATGTACTTGCAATTTCTACCCTCTCCTTAGGGATTGGAGGTAACTCCTCAACAACTTGGGGCTTCTCAGGCTCTTGCCTTGTTGTTTCCTCAACATTAACTCCTTGCTCCCCCTCAATAGGAGCAGTCTCCCCCTCAGCAGCAGTACTGTCCTTCTCAAGGTCTGCTTGATCCAGATTAAGGAAGAGATCTTCCATAGTAAATTCTTGTGGAGAATGGGCTGGAGAAATTCTTGGCTCATCTACCACTGGATCAGATACCACTTGAACTGTAACAGATGTGTCCTTCATGACAACATCTGGGGTTTGACTATCAATCTGAGATTGCTGATTAACATCATTTAATGAATCGGACAAAACATTATCCTCTATAGGGAAATTTAAAGCATTAATCTCAGTGATTACCTCAAGGATGATGTGGGTGTCTCTTTCACTTTCAAGAGGAGTTGGATCTTCCACCACTAGAGGCTCCCCTGGATTTGATCCTGATGTATGTGGCTAGCTGGTGGTAGCTCCCCCTGCCTTTCTGCGGCATCTTGGTGAGCTGGAGACTGCCCAACATTCCCTTCTACATCCTCATCAGGAGTAAAGACAACTTGCTCTTCACTACCAGAGCTGCTAGATGAAACCTGAGCCACTGGGGCAGTTTTCTTCTTATTCTTTTGGGGTGTTATTGTCTCTGGTGTTGGCAATTCCTTGGATAAGACCCTATCCCATCTGGAGAATATCCTCATGTCCATCTTTCTCATATGGTTGATTTTAGTGTCAGCAGCTTGACTCATTACTTCTGGTATACTACCAGCCAAGTAAAGACTTAGAATTCTACCCAAATTGGGTTTCTTCAGACTTTCTTTAATCTTATCAAAGATAATAACAGACCAATCTGTTTTCAATGTGAAGATTATCCATGTCATAAGATTGAACATATGGGCTGAGACCCTGTCATGCCCTTCAGGCTTACTCAAGATTACTTTTCCAACAATTTCTGATAGAAATTTTCCCTGGTTGTTCATGCCTTTCCTATTAAACACAGATCCAATTTTCAGCTTGGAATCTAGACCACACCAAGTTAATGCTTCTCTGGTCTTAGAAGCAGTTACTTCATCCTCTTCTTTTGTCCTAGGTAGATTTAGGACCTTTCTTAAACTCTTAGATGATACCTTCACCTTTTCACCATGAACCCTAGACTTTATCTTGAGTCCAGATTCATCTACTTTAGCTCCATTCAGGAATTCCAGAACTTCTTTCTTCCAGATCTTAGTAGGCTCTGAAACAAGAAAATTTAACCCTGAGTCTGCAACTAGGGTTTCCACATTCTTGATCTCTGGATCTGCATCGTCAAATGCATGCCTGACCAGTTCATAGCCTTCGTTCACGTTCTCCTCGAGCTTTGGCGCCATTAGGGTTTGAAGAATTTGAACTGATAGAAGAGAGGTGTCGACAAACAAGTTTGGTCTCGAAACTTTGGTGAGCGTGTCGACAGACAATGGCGAAATACTATTTATACCCTTCTAGGTTTGAAGATGAAAGGGCGGGTCAACAAACTTAAATTGTGTCAACACTGTTGAAAAGTGTCGACACAGACTTATAATGTCTCGACACACTGTGTCGACACAAGTTCAGTCGACAGAATATATGTGTCGACACTTGTTTATGTGTCGACACCACTTAAGTCGACACTTAGTCGAGACTTTACTTAGATAATTCTGAGTAAATTCTAAGTGTCGACACCACCTTGGTTGTGTCGACACTGACTCTGTATGTGTCGACACTAAGATTCTGAAGTGTCGACACCAACTTCCTAGATGTGTCGACACCTTTTCCCTGAAGTGTCGACACCACTTTTCTGTGTCGACACAGATAACTCAGTGTGTCGACACCTTTTTACTTAGCCATTTCTATAAACTTATTCTAAGTTTATCATACCTAATTCAATTTTGAACCTATTGAATTTGGATTCTTCTAGGGGCTTAGTATACAAGTCAGCTAGTTGATTATCTATATTTACATACTCTAGTGATATATCTTCTTTTTCTACATGTTCCCTTAGAAAATGATATTTTATCTTAATATGTTTAGTTCTACTATGAGAAACAGGATTGTTAGCAATAGATATAGCACTTGTAGAATCACAAAACAGTGGTGTTCTACTTATTTGAATACTATAATCCTCAAGCTGATGTTGTATCCATAGAAGTTGAGCACAGCAACTTCCTGCAGCCACATATTCTGATTCTGCAGTGGAGATAGCCACACTTGTTTGCTTCTTGCTACTCCATGAAATCAGTCTTCCACCTAGGAATTGACAGGTTCCAGTTGTACTTTTTCTGTCTTCTTTGCAGCCTGCAAAATCTGCATCTGAATAACCTGTTAGATCAAAGTCTCCATTCCTAGGGTACCAAAGGCGTAGATAAGGAGTGCCCTTTAGATATCTCAGTATTCTTTTGACTGCTGTCAAATGAGACTCTTTAGGGCATGCTTGGTACCTAGCACAGACACATATAACATACATGATATCTGGTCTACTTGCAGTCAAGTATAGAAGAGTGCCAACTATCCCTCGATACAAAGTCTCATCTATAGGTTTCCCTGCATCATCTTTGCTAAGAGACATACTTGACCCCATAGGAGTTTTCATGGTACTGGAAGAATCCATACCATACTTCCTTATCAGTTCTAGGGTGAACTTAGACTGACATATGGATAAACAATTCTCAGTCTGTCTAACTTGGAGACCCAAGAAAAACTTAAGTTCCCCCATACTGCTCATCTCAAATTTTCCTTGCATTAGTTTTGCAAACTTTTTGCAAAAACTACTTTCAGTAGACCCAAATATAATGTCATCTACATATATTTGGACTAGTATTATCTTGCCTTTGGATTCCCTAAGGAATAGAGTCTTGTCTATTTTCCCCCTTGTAAACTTATTCTCAATGAGGAAACTAGACAGATTTCATACCAAGCCCTAGGGGCTTGTTTTAACCCATATAATGCTTTCCTAAGTCTATAGACATAATTAGGTTGAGTTGAATCAACAAAACCTGATGGCTGTTCCACATAGACTTCCTCTTTTAGATTACCATTTAGAAAGGCTGACTTTACATCCATTTGGTAAACTTTAAATCCTTGATAGGTTGTATAGGCCAGGAACATTCTTATGGCTTCCATTATGGCTACTGGAGCAAAGGTTTGATCAAAATCAATACCTTCTTCCTGCCTATATCCTTTAGCAACCAATCTTGCTTTGTTCTTGATAATGACTCCATGTTCATCCATCTTGTTCCTAAAGATCCACTTGGTTCCAATTATGTTGTGGTCTTTTGGTTTAGGAACAAGCTCCCAGACTTTACACCTCTTGAACTGATTCAGCTCTTCTTGCATTGCCTCAATCCAATGAGGATCTAGGATGGCTTCTTCAAACTTCTTTGGCTCTACTTGAGATAGAAAACTGGAGAAGAGTGCTGCACTCAGATTTCTGCTTCTTGTTTGTACCCCTTGTCTTAGATCACCAATGATTTGCTCTGTTGGATGATCTCTAAGATGCCTATTAGCTGGAGGCATCCTGGCTTCAGGTTGAACTCCTTCAGTTTCTTCATCTTGCTGCACTCCTTGAACTTCTTCTGCATTAGGTACATGTAGTACTCCCCCTGAACAATAGCCACTATCTTCTACCTGCTGTCTTGCAGTAGGTCCTTCTTCTATAGTGAGCTTGTCCATCTTCTCAGTCACACCTGTGGAGCTGCAAATACTACTAGACAACTCATTGTTAATAAGTCTAGTTTCATCAAATACTACATATACAGACTCCTCTACAACTTGAGTAGACAAGTTGTAGACTCTATAAGCCTTACTATTGTTGATGTACCCAACAAAAATTCCCTCTTGAGACTTGACAACAAACTTAGTCAAGTAAGACTTTTCATTGTTAAGTATGAAGCATTTACAACCAAAGATCCTGAAATAGGATATGTTTGGTTTTCTGCCTTTCACAATCTCATAGGGGGTCTTGTTGTGGCTTTTAGTAATGGTAGCCCTATTAATTACATGGCATGCAGTATTCACTGCCTCAGCCTAGAAATATTCTGGGAGAGATGTATCACTTAATAGGGTCCTACCAGCCTCAATCAAGGTTCTATTTTTCCTCTCAGCAATGTCATTTTGCTGAGGTGTTCTTGGTGAAGAAAACTCCTGAAATATCCCAAATTCTTCACATAGTTTTGCCATACTATCAGACTGAAATTCAGTACCATGGTCACTTCTTATCTTGACCACTGTACTGTCTAGTTCATTCTGAATTTGTTTGACAAAGCTATAAAAGACACTAGGTGTTTCAGATTTCTGTCTAAGGAAGAACACCCAGGAAAACCCTGAGTAGTCATCTACAACCACAAATGTGTAGACCTTCCTACCTAGGCTGTGAATTGGCATAGGACCAAAGAGATCCATATGCAAGAGGTATAAACACCTCACAGTATCTTTGTTTTCAATGCTATTAAAGCTGGATCTAGTCTGCTTGCCCTTTTGACAAGCTGAACATATTCCATCTTTAATACACTTAACTTGAGCACCATTCCTCACTAACTCTTTGCTATAGAGTTTGTCAATTGTCTTGTAGTTGAGATGGGCTAGCCTCTTGTGCCATTTGACACAATGAGAGACTTTCTCATCAGCTACAAGACACACTGGAGAACCATTGTTCTCACACATAATGTCTAGACAGTAGACATTTCTTTTTCTATAACCTGTCAAAATGATCTCTTGATCATTTGACCTCCTGATATGACAACCATTTTTGACAAATGAGATGTCATATCCTAAATCACTCAATTGACTTATACTAATAAGATTATGTTTCAAACCTTTAACATAAACCACTTGAGTAATAGTAATATGAGTGCTAGAAATGTTACCAAAACCCTTGATGATTCCTTTTTCAGAATCACCAAAGGTGACTTTAGGACCATCCTTGATGGGTGTGTAGTCCTTTAACAATCCCCTTATTCCAGTCATGTGTCTGGAACATCCACTATCCAAGTACCATATTGGGGCATGACCACTTGGACTCACCAGTAAAACAGATTAGTGAACCTTAGAACCCAAAGAATTCTTGGGTCCTTGGTACTGGTTAGTTTGCTTCCTAACAAATCTACCTGCAGTTTTTCCAACAGGCAGTTTGCTACTCACTTTGGCACTTGCATTGTGCCAACAGTCCATGGCAAAGTGGCCTACCTTGCCACAGCAGCAACACTCAAACCTATTGTACCTTTGCTTAAATACATTCTTAGCTGTTTTATCTACAGCTGGCTTGTTGAGAGCTGAGGCTTTGCCCTTGGACTTGGACTTGACAGTCCTAGCAGGTTTAGAAAACCCCAGTCCAGCTTTATCTTTTTGATGAACAAATTCATCAATTAAGGGTAGAACAGACTTTGGTTTAGAAAACCTAGCAACTAAATCTCTCTCCTTCTGA
The DNA here is from genome assembly GCA_039583875.1 of Platanthera guangdongensis. Taxonomy (NCBI): domain Eukaryota; kingdom Viridiplantae; phylum Streptophyta; class Magnoliopsida; order Asparagales; family Orchidaceae; genus Platanthera; species Platanthera guangdongensis. The sequence goes on from CM077158.1 coordinate 226,206,972, forward strand.
AGACTAATCTCCAGACTTTTGATTTGATCATTCTTAAATGATATAGTCCCCATCTGAATCACAGTTATGTGCTTCAGTCTGGCTATTTCATTTAGCTTTTGATCAATCATCTTCTCAAAATCAGTTGCAGCAACTTTGAGACTAGCAATTTCCTTTGCCTGACTCTTGACTAGGGACTTGCTCTTCTTAAAAGCTTGCAATAGAACTTTATATTCATCTATCAGTTGATGAATATCCCCTTCAGACTCAGATGCACTCTCATCACTTGATGATGATGAATCTGATTCTGAACTAGCACAATAAATTGAACTTAAAGAACAATTTTGTACTTTACTAGGTCTAGGCTGCTCCTGGATTTTGTCACTTTCTGTCAATGCCATCAGTCCTTGGCACTGACTGTCCTCTTGTTCATATATAGAGTTCATGATCTGGATGAACTCTTTTTCCTCTTCATCAGCAAACAGTCCTATGTATGCTTCAGCATCTGACTCAGTTTCTGATGAAGATATGTCTGACAGGATCTTATCCTTTTTGGCAATAAAAGACCTTTCCTTCTTGCCCTTGAATTGAGTATTTTTCTTATCATTAGACTCATTCATTTTCTCTGGACAGTCTGCAATAACATGTCCTTGTCTGTTACAGCAATAGCAAAAATTAAATTGATTCTTTTTCTTATCATTAGACTCCTTCCTTTTCTCTGGACAGTCTGCAATAACATGTCCTTGTCTGTTATAGCAATAACATACAATTTTTGATTGAGTTGTTTTGCTAGACTTGGCCTTTTTCCTGTCTTTCTTTGATGACTTCTTGTTCTGATAATAGTCATCTTTTTCTTGTGAAGTGGATGGCTTTGTCCTCCACTGTTTCTTCTTTAAGAACTTCTGAAAGTGTCTTGTGAATGCTACAAAGTCCTCATCACTTTCACTGCTTTCAGACTTTCTGCTTTCTGAATCATCTAACTCAGTCTCAGCTACTTTAGGAGGTGGAGTTGGTGACTTACTTCTGTACTTTCTGGTGGCTTCTGTCTTGAAAGCCACTGTCCTTTCTTTATGTTCACTTCTTGTAGATTTCTCCTCTTCTTTTCTCACCATCAACTGCATCTCATAGGATAGCAGTTTTCCAAACAGTGTGGGTGGAGGGATATCTGCTAACTTTTCCATTTCCCTTATGGCATAGATCTTGGTGTCCCAATCCTTTGTTAGGGACCTTAGAAACTTATCATTTAACTCATAATTACTGAATTCTCTGCCATAGGACATTAGCTCATTCACAATCCTATAGAACTTCTTATAGCATTCAGTTATGCTATCAGATCTACCTTGCTTGAAGCTTTCATATTCTTGGTTTAATAAGGACTTTCTGTCCTGCCTCACTTCTTCAGAACCCTCCATGTACACAATAATAGTATCCCACATCTCCTTAGATGTCTTACAGTGTATCAAATTCTGAAAGGTAGCATCATCTATAGCACTCACAATGATATTCTGAGCCCTCTTGTCCATTGTGGCTAGAACTATCTCATCCTTTGTCATTTCAGAGAAATCTTTAGGTGTTCTCTGATTTGCATCCATGACTGAAACCTTCATGGGCACATATGACCCTTCTTTAACTGTGATGTATATCCTAGGGTCTGAGGCTTCCATAAATAGTCTCACCATTTCCTTCCAGATGCCAAATGTTTCTTTTCTGCAAATGGGTAGCTTCATGGATCCTAATTCCTTATGATTCTCAGTAGAACCCATGTTTCTTGGGTTTCTTGATTCTGCAATTTATTTAGATTGAATCTGCCAACATGATCTACTCAGACTGTTAAGTCCTTTTTGAGGAACCTGGCTCTGATACCACTTGAAAGATATTGTACCTAATCACCTAGAGGGGGGGGGGGGGTGAATAGGTGACTTAAATCTTTTTAACTTTTTAGGCAGAATTTAGATTATAACACAAAATTATAACTACTTTTGAACAGCAATCAATCAGCAATCACAACAAAACGCATGCACACAGTGAACACACAGGTTTATAGTGGTTACCCAAGGCTTGGGTACATCCACTTTCCCCCTTCGCATATCTAGTAGTGTACTAGATTCGGCCAAACTCCACCACTATCTCAGATCCTCAGATCTTACACTCAGAACCCCAAAACAGGTTCCTACAGCTCAGGCCCAAGGCCCTTGATGCTAACGATCACGGCAGTGAACCGGTCACACAAGTAATTGTGGAAACCACCCGTCACCACACATCTTCCCAAAACCCCGAGGTGATGGTAAGGGGGGACGGGGGTACATGAACACAAAGGATCGCCTGCTGCAGGCGATGTGGGACTAACTCCAACCACAGGACCGCGGGGATATTCCGCCACACAAGGGGGGGGCCCACCGGGGTCAACACCCAGACCTGGAACGCGATGGGGAAAGCCCAAACATACGGTCCCACACACACATGTCCTGCTGGCTAATATAATCTCAACACACCTCCGCAGCAGGACAACCTGGCTCTGATACCATGTGGAAACCACCCGTCACCACACATCTTCCCAAAACCCCGAGGTGATGGTAAGGGGGGACGGGGGTACATGAACACAAAGGATCGCCTGCTGCAGGCGATGTGGGACTAACCCCAACAACAGGACCGCGGGGATATTCCGCCACACAAGGGGGGGCCCACCGGGGTCAACACCCAGACCTGGAACGCGATGGGGAAAGCCCAAACATGCGGTCCCACACACACGTGTCCTGCTGGCTAATATAATCTCAACAGTAATATAAAATGGGGGTTTTCCCAAGTATCGATCTCACAAGGAACACAGTAAGCTGGAGTTAATTTCGAGGAGGACTTGAGATTGAAGTCCACAGGTCAGAGCTATCTAAGGGGGGGGGGGGGGGTTGATGGTTGCGGAAACAGAAAATAAAATACTAACAACTACTACTATGCAACGCCGCTATGCGATGCTTCGCCAGGCGGGATGGAAAACTAGTCGGGCCGCTATGCACCAAATCACTAGGCGGATGGACGAGAAAGCTAGCGGATGAGGTGGTTAGAACAGCGGAATGAGGGTGGTGAGCACCTCTTCGCTGCGCACGCCACTAGCAATTGCTAGTGCGGCAAGGGCGGATGGTGGTGGATGGATATATGGTGCAACTTAAGCAACGAAAGCGTAAACAAACACAGAATCACATAGACATGAATTTAGTAAAGTTTACCTCTAAAGTGCAACAACATCAATATAAATAAAGTTTTAACACACATATACAACAATAAAGCAAGTACAAGTCAAGAGATCGACCGAATCCGAAACCTTGCTGAGGATTCACGGTTGGAATCGTCGGGTTGTCATTCCGTGTCCAAGCTCGGTCCTCAACTGAGTCCGGGGTAGAGAAGGGCTGTCACCACCTTCCAATGGCCCGTCTTCTTCGTCTCACAATAGCGGACGAAGTTTGCTAGCTTTCCTTTGCTTGATGGATATGGTGTCAAACCCTACTTGAAGCTCATGGATGAAGGAGAAGGCCGAGAGGAAGCTCCGTCTTGGATTTGGCGGTGAAAGCTTGCCCGGAGCACCTCCCTAGGGTGGAAGATGAAGGAGGACGGCGAAAACGGCGGAGGAAATGGCCGATCTGCGGGTCTCCGTGCGGATCTTCGGATTAGGGCGAGACCTGCACTATTTATACAAAAGCAGAATTGAACAATGCGCACGATCACAGGTGCACGACCAGTGGTCGTGCGCGCTATGTCCTATGCTCGTGCGCACTGGCAGGGAATATCAGGAAGAAGAACTGGGATAATGCGCACGAGTAGTGGCGCACGACCAGTGGTCGTGCGCACTAAGTCCAATGGTCGTGCGATTACCCAGACAGGACTCCAGAAAAGAGGAATCAATGCACACGATCAGTGGCGCACGACCGGTGGTCGTGCGCAGTATGTCCAGTGATCGTGCGCTTACCCCAGGCTGATTCTATAGAAAACGTAGAGTAGTGCGCACGATCGGGGGAGCACGACCAATGGTCGTGCGCAGTAGATCCCATGATCGTGCGCAGTATTCCTGTTTCACAACCATCCCGGAACACGCACATAACCCCTGTACCGAAAGGAAAAACCAACCACTAATCTGTGCAGACATTCCAGACAATCACAAAAGGGAGTACAGACTAAAAGAATAACACAAAACACAACCACGGGCTAAAATGTGCACTTCCTATGGAAATAAAGACAGGATGAAATATATATGAAAATGAACTAAAAGTGAAGTGCAAATGCGTGAAAACTAGCTCAGATGAGTCCGAAAATAGGTATATAAAGTGGACTCATCACACCCCCAGACTTAACTGTTTGCGCGTTTCGAGCAAATAAAATCTAAGCAGATAGGGAAAATTACTAGCTAACAAAGAAATTGAAAAACAAAGTACCATGCGAAGTCGCAAGCTCGCGTGCGTAAAAATACAATAGAGAAAATTTCTAGGTATGCAGAATAGTTTATATTTTTCACAATGCGTATCAAAATTTTATTACTACTCAAAAATAGAATCACGGTGAATCAACTGGTCATACATAGGAAGAAAGTAGGCAGACCACTAAGGTGAGCTTTGCCAAAGATCGGGGCTCAGGATCACCTCCAAAGGAATCCACCAATGTCGAGGAACATACGCTTGCCCGTTCACACTCTCTCCACGGCACTAGTTACACTCAAACGCAAATCCGTAGGACTTTAGGATAATCATGGGGCTTGGGTTACGGTGAGGTAAACAATGATAAAAAGAAAGGCTATGCACCTAACCCAAATGAGCTATCAAAGAAAGAATCCAACTGCTAACCACAATATATGCAGGTACACCACACCTCCAGACTTTAACTTTTAACAAATGGGTGTGTGCACCGCCTACTCCAAATATAATCACATTTCCATAAAGATTTTCAATTTAAACCTTTTCTTTTCACTTCTCTTTTTTTCTTTACAAATATTTTTCTCTTTTTTATTTCTTCATTTTATTTGCACAATTCAGCAGAAATAGACTTGGGAGCACTTCCACATTTTCACAAATAATAACACCACATCACATCCCAACATGAAAATATAAAACACTAAACTCGACTTGGGTGTGCAACTAGGATAGACTATGAGGCTTTGGTGAATGAAGGTGGAGCTGAATCAAAAGAAGGGTAGGCACAACGGAACTAGCGAGGATATGACGTTAGGAACGGTACAAAGCTCAACCGGGCCAAAATGATGGCCTACATCACGCTTACGCTTGACTAACCATGCACCTATGCTTCGAGAGTAGCTTGGGGTAAGTTCTTAGCCACCGAGAAAGATAATCCTTCCTCCCGACTCGAGCAAAACGAGGCTAGTGGCGGCTACACACATCCCTACACTACCGTTTGATTCATACCGGATTCACCAACATTTGAGTAGAATAAAAAGTCTTTACGCAAATAGAAAAATATAAAACTATAAGCATACAAAAAAATTAAATTTACTCGAATTTCTACACGAGACGAGAGCAGTTGACTAGGAACACAACAAGGCTAACATTTTACTCCGTCTCACAATCCTAAGCCAACACCATAATTTTCCCAAATCTAACAAAGAAATGAGTTTAACTCGCAGCACGCAAAAAGCAAAGCACGCGCTCATGTGGGTGCAGTGGTGTGTGATGCAATGGACTAATCAAAATAAAACTATAAAGGCTTCTAGTATGCACATGAGATGTGCACGTGCAAAAGGTAACAAAACTAGCTCTCCCCCAGACTTAAACTAAGCAATATAGCAGATGATAGAGAAATTAAAATCATAAAGAGCTAAGGGAAGATGTTACCCAATGCTTAGCTAGTGAGCATACCAGAAGACGCGTGAAAACCTGAAGCAGGCCCGCCATACGAAGAATCAGAACCCTGTCAATGCAATTTTCCAAGAATACCTGCAGGGGTGAGCTCCGCAAAAACAAAACAAAATATACAAAAAGAAATGCTAAAACTAAAAGAGACATTAAAAATAAAAATGCAGGAAATAAAAGATAAGTACTGGAGTTATTGTCATCCCAGCACGACTTATTAAATTCTAAACAATTCTAGCTTATAGGCCTATGAAATAAAAAGTGCACAGGTAACTGTTCCAGTATCCGTTTCGGTAACGGGTACCGATACGGTGATAGAACAGTTACCCCTCTGCCTAAATAATCATACCTGCTCCTCGCAGGCAGAGGAAATAGGAAGTAGGATGAGGAGGAGGCCTGGTCCTCACTCATCTCACCACAAAACAAATCCTTTCCTAGCAAGGTATCGTCTAACACAGGCCCGCAGGAGGCAATGATAACGGCATGAGCACAAAGCTCATCGTCATCCCAACGTACCTATGGAGACTCATCCTGCACAGGCTCAGATAAGGAAGGGGGATTAAGTAATAAAAGAGAAGAAGAACTAAAATAATCAGAAATAGGGAGAGTGATCCCGGTATCACTCTCAGCAGGATCCAAGCAAAGATCACTGTCGGTATCATACGAGTCGTACCGAGGGGAATCCGAGAACTCGAGGTCCGCGGTGGTAAGAGGAACGGCCTCATCCAATATGGAGGTGCAAACCTCTGCATTGGAAAGAGGGTATTCCTCATCCCACCGGGGTGCGAAAAAATGTTCCGAAGATCCACTTTCTCCGTCGGAGATAGAGGAATCATCATCCCACTTCGGCGCAACCTCGGGCACCGAATCATCCACAATCACGACATCATCAACCGACTCACAAAAAAGAGGAATAGCACAATCCGGCAAAAAATGCGGAGGGGCAAGGCTGCTCTCAAAATCAAGCACTGAATGAGCAGGCCCCATCGCAAAATCATTCATTGACGCCACCCCGTCGACGACCGGAACAATCTCATCGTCCCATACAGGAGTGTCCATGAGTTCCTGCTCCTCTTTTTGTTGGCTAACACAAGAGTGATCATCACTCAAGGAAAGCTCGTAAAAAGGGATCGAGGGACCCATGAAAGAGCTGTATGCGACCAGAGATTCTTCAGTAATTTCAACGGGTAAAGAAGGAGCAAAGTGCATTATATCAGTGTATGGGCCAGGCAACACCCTGGTAGGCCTGTCCACAACAGTCTTCTGCGAACGGGAGGTTGTTGGGAACACACCCTCAGAGGGAGAAGGCTTGCACAAACGAGGGCAATCCTTCAACATGTGGCCCACACCTTGACATAACAAACACCGAATGCAATGCTCGACATTCATAGCAACAATGACATCGATGGATTGGCGCAAAGTGTCAAGGATACAACACTCAGCATCAGGATCCATCACGAATAAAAATAATTGCTGAAAAAGTGCTAAACATCTAAAATGAAAATAGCACGGATCTGCTATCTAAATCAAAAATCAGAAAATGGCAAAAAGAAATAAGCAAAATAAAAATTCTAATAACAAAAGCAAATAAAAAAAATAAAAAAAAATGATATGCACAAATGGAAAAGGGCTTCAATCTATTATCTCCCTCTCCACAAACTCACACGACTGTGTTCCCCGGCAACGGCGCCAAAAACTTGATGCTAAAGATCACGGCAGTAAACCGGTCGCACAAGTAATATAAAATAGGGGTTTTCCCAAGTATCGATCTCACAAGGAACACAGTAAGGTGGAGTTAATTTTGAGGAGGACTTGAGATTGAATTCCTCAGGTCGGAGTTATCTAAGAGGGGGGCTTTGATGGTTGCGGAAACAGAAAATAAAATACTAACAACTACTCCTATGCAATGCCGCTATGCGATGCTTCGCCAGGCGGGATGGAAAACTAGTCGGGCCGCTATGCACCGAATCACTAGGCAGATGGACGAGAAGGCTAGCGGATGAGGTGGTTAGAACAGCGGAATGAGGGTCGTGAGCACCTCTTCGCTACGCACGCCACTAGCAATTGCTAGTGCGGCAAGGGCGGATGGTGGTGGATGGATATATGGCGCAACTCAAGCAACGAAAGCGTAAACAAACACAGAATCACATAGACATGAATCTAGTAAAGTTTACCTCTAAAGTGCAACAACATCAATATAAATAAAGTTTTAACACACATATACAACAATAAAGCAAGTACAAGTCAAGAGATCGACCGAATCCGAAGCCTTGCTGAGGATTCACGGTTGGAATCGTCGGGTTGTCATTCCGCTTCCAAGCTCGGTCCTCAACTGCGTCCGGGGTAGAGAAGGGCTGTCACCACCTTCCAATGGCCCGTCTTCTCCATCTCACGATAGCGGACGAAGTTTGCTAGCTTTCTTTTGCTTGATGGCTATGGTGTCAAACCCTACTTGAAGCTCATGGATGAAGGAGAAGGCCGAGAGGAAGCTCCGGCTTGGATTTGGCGGTGAAAGCTTGCCCGGAGCACCTCCCTAGGGTGGAAGATGAATGAGGACGGCAAAAACGGCGGAGGAAATGGTCGATCTGCGGGTCTCCGTGCGGATCTTCGGATTAGGGCGAGACATGCACTATTTATACAAAAGCAGAATTGAACAATGCGCACGATCACAAGCGCACAACCAGTGGTCGTGCGCGCTATGTCCCATGCTCGTGCGCACTGGCAGGGAATATCAGGAAGAAGAACTAGGATAATGCGCACGAGTAGTGGCGCACGACCAGTGGTCGTGCGCAATAAGTCCAATGATCGTGCGATTACCCAGACAGGACTCCAGAAAAGAGGAATCAATGCACACGATCAGTGGCGCACGACCACCGGTCGTGCGCAGTATGTCCAGTGATCGTGCGCTTACCCTAGGCTGATTCTATAGAAAACGTAGAGTAGTGCGCACGATCGGGGGCGCACGACCAATGGTCATGCGCAGTAGATCCCATGATCGTGCACAGTATTCCTGTTTCACAACCATCCCGGAACACGCACACGACCCCTGTACCGAAAGGAAAAACCAACCACTAATCTGTGCAGACATTCCAGACAATCACAAAAGGGAGTACAGACTAAAAGAATAACACAAAACACAACCACGGGCTAAAATGTGCACTTCCTATGTAAATAAAGACAGGATGAAATATATATGAAAATGAACTAAAAGTGAAGTGCAAATGCGTGAAAACTAGCCCAGATGAGTCCGAAAATAGGTATATAAAGTGGACTTATCAGCTCTACAACTCAGCTCCTTCACAAAGCCTACACTCAGCTTCTTCACAAATCCTACACTCAGCCACAAGGCCTACACTCAGCCACAACCAGCCTGCACTCAGAGATACCAATCTCCTACACTCAGGCACACAGGCCCTACACTCAGCCTTTATAATTACAGGCTTACAAACTCAGATCCCAAAGGATCCTACAAGAAATTTAGATTACAAAGATTATATACCTACAACTCAGAATAAAGAGATGAGTTGATAGGTTCTTGATGAGTTCTTGGATGAACTCTGCTGAGATCAATCTGACTTGGCTTTCTTCAAAGCTTCTAGAATGTAGAACACAATAGGATTGATCTCCTCTGCAGTTGATCCTTGATCTCTGCTACTTAAGATTCAGAACAAAGTCCGAACCCTTCTTCTCAGCCTGGTTCCAACGGCTGTCTTCTTGGATGGAGCTCTCTCTTTCCAACTTCTTAAATCTTCACTAGATTCTTCAAGGAATAGCTAGATCTTCTTTTCTTTATAATTACTTGAACTCCTGTTTCTGTAGACAGTATAAGCCTATATATAGGCCTTCTTCATGGTAACCGGCTGGTCCGGTTCATAACTGATTTCTGACAACTCTGACAGGTGCAGTAGACCGGCTGGATTGGTAGCTGTCAAGTCATCCAGTCAGTTCTTGAAAAATCTGTAACTATCTGAAAGTGTCGAGACAATCTGTCTTTAAGTGTCGACACTTATAGACCAAGTGTCGACACAAGTATACTAAGTGTCGACACTAGCCTTCAAGGTGTCGACACAACTCCTTGTGTTGTAGAATTGACTTCTCGACACAGCTTCTTCATCATGTGTCGACACTGATATTGTGTGTCAACACAACTCCTTGTTCTTCAGTATTTTGCTGAATTCTTGTAAGTGTCGACACAACTCCTTTGTGTCGACACATCTTCATGTGTTGAACTTGTTCAGTGTCGACACTTCTTCTTGGTGTCGACACTTCTTCTTGGTGTCGACACTTGTCTTCTGTGTTGATACTTGCTGAGTGTTGACACTTCTCCTTGTGTCAACACATTCTTCTATGTTGATACTTGCTGAGTGTCGACACTTCTTCTTGTGTCGACACATGTCTTCTTCTGTTGAGACTTTGGCTGAGTGTCGACACTTCTTCTTTGTGTCGACACTTGTACTTAGAATTTTGTTGAACTTTGCTAAGTGTCGACACAGCTCCTTGTGTCGACACATTCTTCATGTGTTGAGTCCTCTGCTGAGTGTCGACATATTCTTTCTTGTGTCGACACTTTCTTCAAGTGCTGAGTCTTCTGCTGTGTGTCGACACATTCCTCTGGGTGTCGACACTTATACTTAGACTCTGCTGACTTTTGCTGAGTGTCGACACAGCCTCCAAGTGTCGACACTTTCTGATGTAGAAAAAGTTCCTCTGGGTGTCGACACTGCTTCTAAGTGTCGACACTGCTTCACTGGACTTTTCTTCATTGAGTGTCGAAACAGCTCCTTGTGTCGACACTTTCTGTCTGGTGTCGACTCTGCATCCTTGGTGTCGACACAAGTACTCCAAGTGTCGGCACTGCTTGTCTGGGTGTCGACACAAGTTTTCTTAAGTGTCGACACTTTGCTCCTGGGTGTCGACACATGGACTTAGAAACTTTTTCATCTTTCCCTGCAAATACTTAACCTGCACAAGACAACTCAAAATACATCAAATACATTTTGATGTATATCATTGAGTAGGGTGAGGCTTCTTCAAATCAGGTACATTTAAACCAATGTACCCAACAACTAAATTTGTAGATCTCAACGATATCTACAACTTTCATGTTGAGCATTTTTTCCTAAAAATGCATGTACAAGTCGTATTTTAAAAAGGCGCGAAAAATTATGAGATTTTGGGGTACGACTAGCCAATAACGAGTTATGGTTAACAATCGTCTTAATATATCTCTACATATATACACAAATTTATGGTTGCCGGAGTGACGGTTGTGATTACATGGCCCCCCTGTCCCGTGCGATACTGAGTCCGCTTCGGACGGGCTTCACCCGCCCGCCCCCCCGAGTCTTATAAATATAAAAATCGGTTCTTATAAATATAATTTTTTTTACAATGACATCATTATAATGTTAATCAAGATTTTAATTAATTAATCAAGAGTTAATTTAATGTTTTTATTTGAAATTATTTATTTTTATTTTTTGTTTAATTATTTTTTAATTAATTTTGTTTTATTAATTTCCACTCTATTTGCCCAAATTTTTATTAATTAAATAGTTAATAAAGAATATTAATAAAATTAATGAGTAAAATAAAAAAACAGACAATCAAAATTGATTTGAAGGTTTTAAATATTACGATCTCAAGGTCAATGATACTTTATATATATAGAGAGATAAAATGACAGCTTTCTGCTGATTTATTATTATAATGTTGTTATTAGCAGTTCGTAAATAGATATTCACAGTCTTTGTTATTCGCAGTCTTTAATTTACATCCGCACATCCGCCGTCCAAAATTATAATTGTAGTCCAAATTTTGAGATGGCTCGATTTGCTATTATGCGTTGCATTTGTTGAGCTTTCTCTAAGGATTTCGTGTCAACATCTATCTTTATAATAATCAATAATGGCAAATCTGGTCTTAATTCCTCACTTAGGCTCCATTTGGGAGGATTTATTTTCACCGGTCAAGCGGTCACGACCGCATGAACAAGGACATAATTAAAGTCCGATTCATGCGGTCATGACCGCGTGACCGGTGAAAATAAGTCCCCCCAAACGAAGCCTTAATTAAGAGAGCCTGCTCTTGATCACTTTTTTTGTATGTTTAGACTTTGGATAATTCTTCGTGCTTGTATCTGTGTGTATGTTAGAAGGAAAACAAAATCTTTTTGCGGATTTCTGCTATGTCAATCTGGAGCCGGACTACGCATATGAAGAGGGAATGTAAGGGCAAATCCTCCTCGCAAAAATTTTGAGAAGGGGAAGGAAATCTTTGTCGATTGTTAACCGTAACCCGTAATGTTATTTTTGGTTCAGATCCGAATTTGGAAATGTCATGCAAGGAAAACACTCAATCTTATTAATGACGTTAATTTAAAGAGAGTTGCTCTCTCTTGCCTAAAATTAAAGGTGTCACCATTATTATATATATATATATATATGCACATGCTAGAATATATAGAATGAAATCTGTGCAATATATATATATATATATATATATATATATATATATATATATATATATATATATATATATATATATATATATATATATATATATATATATATATATATATATCACGACTATTCATGAATTAAAAAAAAATTTACCGTCACTATTGTTTTGAGTTGAGAAAAAAACAGAGCCGCCAGCAGCCTTGTTGCGTTGGAGAGAGGAGCCGCCGCCGTCATCGTCTCACTCTTGGTGCCGTAAGAGGTGGGAGACCCCAGTTGGATGCCGCCGGTGGTTGCAGTTGGTGCAACACCGTGCGATGGTGACGAAACATTTCTCTCGTGGGAGACTCTCGACGTATCCATCGGCTTTGGAGGAAATAGTCACCGGTCTTAGAGGAGGGGATCTCTACCGGTCTAGGAGTAGATGAGGCGGTGCGGGCGTGGCGACGAATGCTTGCGGTGGTGCAGTGGCCTTGACGGAGTTTCTCTCCGGCGATGCGGACATGGCGGCGAAGGCTTGCGGGAGTGCAGTGACCTTGATGGTGGTTTTCTCCGGTGTTGTGGCTTGGCGTCGATGGCGTGCGTGAGTGCAGTTGGCATCGACGGTGCTTCTCCGGTGATGGCTGGTGGTTTGGTCGTCATCGAACGACGAAGGTTCTCGGTGAATCTTGTGCGACCGTTGTGCTAGCGGATTGCAATCCAGATAATTCTCTCTCCCGCGGATCTAGCGAGTCCGGCTCTCCGCGGTGTTTTCTGTAACGAACGTCGGTACACTTTTTTATGTATTTTATTGCAGTTACATTAATTTTGTATGTCGTGGTTTGTTCACATTTATATGTTCTTGTACACCCTGTAAATATTTGGTTGTGCATAGGGGATAGTTTCCGCATTATATCCCAACTAGTGGTATCAGAGCCAGGTTTTGTAGTCGACTGATTGGACATTCGAGGAACGATTTGACTGCGGTGGGTGACGACTAGGTCTGCTCCCCATCTTTTTCAAATCCGACCTTTGAATTAATCAGGTCTCCTAGTCGTGCCGTAGGACAACCGTGACAGGAAAGAACGTGAATCTGGACAATGTTTTTGAAGAAGTGCGACAGTGGCGGATTTGATTTATGACATGTGGTACTGCATGAGAAGGTCATGATAACTGCGAATATGTTACAGGGAGAAGATTATATGTAGGTACACGATGTGTGATCAGACGGTTTCTGTGTCAGTTAGAGACAGCTGTTGCAGAGACGGAGGGAGACGTGAAGACCTGTTTCACTCTTACCTCGCTCACTTTTTTTACCCGGGCTTAGTGACAATGCTCTTGTATGAGAAGGATATGGTGGAGCTAGTGCAGATCAGGATCGCAGTGCTATCCAGACAGATGTTAGTGGGCCCTACTCCTGAGGGCGGTCACATCTTGGCAGCAACAGATGTGTATGGTGAGGCAGTTTGGCAAGGGATTGAATGAAGCACGATTTCGATCTGGGCCAAAGGAGGGTATGATATTTTTACCATTGCAGACAGTGCAGTCACACAGGAGTGCTAGTTCGTAGCGTGCAAAAAGGCCTCGAGGCTAGGTTGCGGACTGAGTGACAGCTAGGTCATGGTGCAGAGTGATGTTGTCCTCACCATCACTGAGAGTATGAGTGATTCTGACAGCAGGATGTTTGTCATCACTGATCGGATTGAATTTAGGTGGCTACAGTTGGATGGCCCGAGGTGGAGTCCTGATGGTGGAGTGAGGACGTACTATGCTCCGGAGAGCTGTGTAGCGCGGTAGTTTGTACCGGTTGATGGGGACCACAATGTAGGGTGGTGTGCCCATGATTTCTGAGGCCGATAAGGTGGATTGTCGTGGTGGTGCAGAGTATTGTCCTTCTGGGACTCGGGTTATGCGAGTCAGTTTCTACGATCACGATGCGACGACGACGTTCACGGGTTGAGCCAGAGTAGAGATGAGTCGACTGCAGCAAGTCGGTTGATGACTCGGACTGAGGCGCTGCTACATGCAAAGTTGCTTGATGCAGTTGTTGCCGTGTGCAGAGAGTGCTTCGTGCAGATGGTGGCTCTGGATCCCGAACCAAGGTGGTGAATGTTATTTTTGGTTCAGATCCGAATTTGGAAACGCCATGCAAGGAAACACCCAGCCCTATTAATGGCGTTAATTTAAAGAGAGCTGCTCTCTCTTGCCTAAAATTAAAAGTGCCACCATTATATATATATATATATATATATATATATATATATACACATGCTAGTATATATAGAATGAAATCTGTGCAAGGGATATATATATATATATATATATATATATATATATATATATATATATATATAATATATATATATATATATATATATATATATCACGACTTTCATGAATTTAAAAAAAATTACCGCCACTATTGTTTTTGAGTTGAGAAAAAAAAAGAGCCCCCAGCAGCCTTGTTTGCGTTGGACAGAGAAGTCGCCGCAGCCGCCATCTCACTCTTGGTGCCGTTAGGGGTGGGATACCCCAGTTGGATGCCACCGGTGGTTGCAGTTGGTGCAATACCGTGCGATGGCGGCGAAGCATTTCTCTCGTGAGGGACTCTCGACGTATCCACCACCTTTGGAGGAAATAGCCACCGGTCTTGGAGGAGAGGATCTTTACTTGTCTAGGAGTAAATGAGGCGGTGCGGGCGTGGCGGCGAAGTCTTGCGGTGGTGCAGTGACCTTGACGGAGTTTCTCTCCGGCGATACGGACATGGAGGCGAAGGCTTGCGGGAGTGCAGTGGCCTTGATGGTGATTTTCTCCGGTGGTGTGGCTTGGCGTCGATGGCGTGCGTGAATGCAGTTGCCCTCGACAGTGCTTCTCCGGTGATGGCGGGTGGTTTGGTCATCATCGGACGACGAAGGTTCTCGGTGAATCTTGTGCGTCCGCTGTGCTAGCGGATTACAGTCCAGATAATTCTCTCTCCCGTGGATTGAGCGACTCCGGGTATCCGCGGTGTTTTCTGTAACGGACGTCGGTACACTTCTTTATGTATTTTATTGCAGTTACATTAATTTTGTATGTCGTTGTTTGTTCAGATTTATATGTTCTTATACACCCGGTGAATATTTGGTTGTGCCTATGAGATAGTTTCCGCGTTATATCCCAACACAAAATTGGCTAGTCGCATCCTAAAATCTCCCAATTTTTCACGTCTTTTTGAAATACGCCTTGTACATGCAATTTCAGGAAAAGTTTTCAACAAGAAAGTTGTAGATATCGTCGAGATCTACAACTTTCGTGTTGAACATTTTTCCTGAAATTGCATGTACAAGGCGTATTTCGAAAAAATGCAAAACTTGGACATATTTCCAAAGTATGTCTTGTACATACATTTTTAGGAAAAGTAATTAACACGAAAGTTGTAGATCTCGTCGATATCTACAACTTTCGTGATGAACAATTTTCCTGATATTGCATGTACAAGGCGTATTTCGAAAAGACGCGAAAAGTTGGAAGATTTTTTTGTACAACCAAAATAACGGGTTGCGGTTAACAAACACCAAATCTTTTTGCTTCTTGTCAGGAAGAGGGAATGTTAGCCGAACCTAGAGCCGGATTTATGCGGAAGAATAATGATCTAGTTTTTGCCGGCTATCGAACCAGGAGGCGACAGAAGATGGGAGAGTTGGAACTAGGTCGTACCCTAGGCGGATGGTTTCGTGGTCTTTAGAGCAACTCTAATGTGGATCTCTATATTTAGAGATTCTCATTATACTATGTTCTCTAAATATAGAGAACATGGGTAGAGCAACTCCAACCATGTCCTCTAAATTTAGAGATCCTCATTGTACTATTGTTTTTGAGTTGAGAAAAAAAGAGCCCCCAGCAGCCTTGTTTGCGTTGGAGAGAGAAGCCCCCGCCGCCGCCATCTCACTCTTGGTGCCGTAAGGGGTGGGAGACCCCAGTTGGATGCCGCTGGTGGTTGCAGTTGGTGCAACGCCGTGCGATGGCGGCGAAACATTTCTCTCGTGAGGGACTCTCGACGTATCCATCAGCTTTGGAGGAAATAGCCACCGGTCTTGGAGGAGAGGATCTCTACTGGTCTAGGAGTAGATGAGGCGGTGCGGGCGTGACGGCGAAGGCTTGCGGTGGTGCAGTGACCTTGACGGAGTTTCTCTCCGGCGATGCAGACATGGCGGTGAAGGCCTGTGGGAGTGCAGTGACCTTGATGGTGATTTTCTCCGGTGGTGTGGCTTGGCGTCGATGGCGAGCGTGAGTGCAGTTGGCCTCGACGGTGCTTCTCCGGTGATGGCGGGTGGTTTGTGTTGTTAAATTTATGGTGTATGTATCGCTACGGCGAATCAATATTATCAAAATTGTTTGGCAAACGCAGCGACACACAAGCCTATAAGATCAATTAACCAAACACAAGTAGTCTCAAAATAGAGTTTATGCTTAATTTATTTTTCTAGATTAAGAACACAAAATAAAATAAAATGAGCTTGAATGAATGATAACTGAAGTGCGAAAATTAATTTATACCGTTTTTATTTTCGTGCTCGGTCTTCATGATAGCGGAAATGCTCAACAATTGCGTCGTTTTGTTCCTTATGAATTCCCCGACGTTGGCGGATCCCGCTAACATACAATATTTGACCAAGATTATCTGATACTTTGTTCCCTGCACTTGGATAAAATTAGCACACAAAAAAGCCATTTGATTAGCTTTGTCCACTTCCTGAGATTTGATGCAGTGGTTTTACGGTGGCAGTGAAAGAGAGATAATGTGTGAGATTGTATGTAGATATAAATTTCTTCCGAATGTGATAGTTCACAAAATGAAACCCCATCAACATACAGAAATTACCTGATGCAGATTCAGCACCGCCTCATGTGACAAACGAGAGAGAAAATGGCGATTGTCTTCTTCAGTAACATAGAACCAGCAAGCTTCAATAGGAGCGGATCTGGCGGTTTCGCAGTGAAGAAGAGAATCAATCCAAGTGTTCTAGGGCTTCCTGAAGCTGTCTAATGGCGGGAGAAGATGAGACCAATGATTCCTCTCCCAAAGGCAGTGACGATCCAAAAAGGGGCGAACAAAGAAATGGAAGCGCAGCCGGCGGTGACGATCCGTGAGCGTCTTCGGTGATCTGCTCTCCCGAAAGGCCGATCGAAGAATCCTCTAGCGTTCCTAGTCGGCGATGCTCTCCTCCAAAAGGCCGGTCGGTGAATCCTCCGACGATCTAGGCGGAGGAAGGATGGGTTGAGCGGCAGTTTCAGAAAAGGGGTAGGAGAGGCCCGGATTGCTTCAGCTCTTGTTCATCCGAATGAATAAATGAATAAAACGGTTTTTCTTTTGGCTTAATAGGGAGCCCTAAAGGGGGTTACCAAAATGGGATCAATAAATCCCATAACTCCCCAAATTAAAACCCATTAATTAAATCTCATGAAATTAATTGAGACTTAAAATTTCATGTCCATTCATATGCCAAGAGTGAGACCGAGCTCGCGACTGAAATTACGAGACGATCTGGCCCACCTATCACAGGCTTCGATCGTTCACGCGACTAAAATAACGCGCGCTCGTAAGACTCCAAATGGACCAAATATACGCGTACAACTCTAACGTGACGTCTCGATGAATCAAGTCCACTTAACAGGGAAATTTCCAACATTCTCCCACTTGGACTTGTATTCATCGTAATTTATGACATTCCGATAAAATATTCACTAAACTTAAGGGTACCAATTAGCGAACGCGACATCGAGTCCACTCTCACGTCAATCCGGTCCAATCAAATCCTTCACTATGAATCATGGCGGCAACCACATCATTGAGCGACACAGGACCTTCCATGGTCACAGCAGCTTACGGACTCAATCGACATGGATAAAGCGCGGTCAAATAAAACATAGAACAACATGCTAAAAATGTGCACATAAAGGTTGTTCTAATGTGGTGGTCAACCAAACTTCTCAAATGAATGCACTAAACCATGCTGCGAGAAGTTCTTAAGTGTTCAAAAAAACAAGTATGTCTAACCTTAAGGTTCCAAAATTCATGCGTCAAAAGACATACTACAGGCCATAATTCAAATGAAGTGCCCTAGGTCTTATGCTCCGACTGACACAAGTCATGAGACTTTGTATGAAGTGTGACGTGTCACATAAACTCAACAAATATTAAAACTTAATAATATTGTTGAATCAAAATTCTTTAATTATTAATGAATTAAATAAAGTGCAAACTAAACGACAGATAACTAAATTGGAGCTTCATGAAGCCTCCCACTAATTAAGCACATTGATTGATCCTTTAAGCCCCATATTAATAACATGTTTTTGAAACACGTTAGGGCGAAGTCCTTTAGTAAGTGGATCGGCCAACATGTCATCTGTCGCTAAATGCTCCACTAAAATGTCACCCTTCTTGATCAATTCCTTAGCGGTTAAGAATTTAATTTCCATATGTTTAGACCCTGTGATACTTTTATTGTTCATCGAGAACATGACTGCAAAAATGTTATCACAATACATCTGGATGGGTCCAGCTATAGAATCGACAACCTTTAACTCTGTAATAAAATTCTTAAGCCACACTGCGTGTGTCGAAGCTCCAAAGAGAGCGACGAACTTCGCATGCATTGTGGACGAAGTGATGAGTGTCTGTTTGACACTCTTCCACGAAACGACCCCACCAGCAAACTTAAATATATAACCTGAAGTAGACTTTCTATCATCTTCACACCCGACAAAATCAGAATATGTATACCCCACTAACTCAAGGTTTTGAACTCTATGGTAGACTAACTTAACATCCTTAGTTCCCTTCAGATACCTTAAGACTTTCTTGGCAGCCACCCAATGATCAAGTCCTGGGTTCGACTAATATCTGCCCAAAAGTCCTACTGCGAAGGCAATGTCCGGTCTGGTACAGACTTGGGCATACATAAAACTGCCCACAGCACTAGCGTAAGGTATATCCTTCATGCGCTCTCTCTCTCTATGTCGTTCCTGGGGCATTGTGATAAACTGAGCTTATCACCTTTAAGCACAGGTACTTCACCAGGCTTACAACCGAGCATGCTAAATCTCTCAAGAACACGCTCGATGTAGACTTTCTGAGAGAGTGCTAATGAATAGTGAGATCGGTCCCTAATGATCTCAATCCCTAGAACGAAGAATGCTTCTCCAAGATCTTTCATATCAAAGTGTTTTGATAGAAATTGCTTAGATTCATGCAATAATGCCAAATCACTGCTCACAAGCAAGATGTTATCTACAAAAAGAATTAAGAAAATGAATCTGCTCCCACTGATCTTAAGATATATATAACGATCTACCTTATTTTCTACAAAACCAAAAGAAGTAACTACCTCATCAAATTTCAAATACCACTGTCTAGAAGCTTGCTTCAGACCATATAGGGATTTGTTAAGCTTACATACAAGTTGGTCGGAATGACCAGACTTGAATCCCTCAGGCTGCACCATATAGACCTCCTCGGCAAGATCGTCATTCAGGAATGCGATCTTTACATCCATATGGTGTAGCTCCAAATCATAATGAGCTACTAATGCCATTATCACTCTGAAAGAGTCTTTAGAGGAAACGGGAGAAAAGGTCTCATGATAATCGATTCCTTCCCTATACGTAAATCCATTGGCTACCAGTCTAGCTTTAAACCGCTCAACCTTTCCTTTAGAGTCCTTCTTGGTCTTAAACACCCATTTAGAACCAATGGGCTTACAACCTTTGGGTAACTCAACCAACTCCCAAACCTTATTCAGCTTCATAGACTCCATCTCGTCTTTCATCGCATCCCACCAACAGATCAACTTGAGGTCCAGACACAACTTCATTAAATGTCACTGGGTCAATCACTTGACCGTTGCCATAATCACTCTCTCCTAAATAGACTTCATAGTCTGAGGAAATCACAGGCCTTCTCTGCCTAATGGATCTCCTAGCGGGTGGATGAACCTCCTGGACATGAGGAGGAATCTCAACCGGAATCGGTGGTAAGACCGCTTCCACATCCTCCACTTGTTCCGTCACAGGTTCAGGCACCACATGATTTCCTATCAAGGGCACAGATAAATTAATGGGTACAACTTTCTCGACTTCACTAATAGGACGAGAGCAACTAACATCATCAGCGACATCTCATTCTAAAAATTTAGCTGTTTGAGACTCCACAATTCTGGGACCTCCTGAAGGGGAATAGAACTTAAATCCCTTAGAGTGATCTGAGTAACCAATGAAATAATAACGACAAGACCTAGGGGCAATCTTACTTTCTGATGGGTTGTACAAACGGACTTTTGCAGGACAACCCCAGACACACAAATGATTAAGGCTGGGTCATCTACCAGTCCACAACTCAAAAGGGGATTTAGGTACTGACTTAGACGGGACTCTATTAAGGATGTACACTGCAGTCTTAAGCGCCTTGAAAGAGCAACTAGATCTGATATACTCTAGAGGAGGGTGAATAGAGTTATGGTGCTTTAAAACTTTTGCAAACTTTTACAACAATTGTTGTAATATGTGTGAGCAGGGAAGCAGAAATAAATCTAATCACAGTACAGAGCTATGCAAATACTAAGCACAAAAAAAATCAGGCAGAAACAAAAAGAAAACAAGCCAAAACCAGATGACACAAGGGAATATAGTGGTTCCCCAAAACTTGGGTACATCCACTCTTCTACCACCCTAGGTAGGAATCCACTGCAGGATGAGTTGATCAGGTGTCCTGCGCACCAATGAGCTTTTGATAAGGTGCTCAAAAAACCAAAGCAGATTTTTTGATCAGGTGTCTTGCCACCAATGCGCTTTTGACAAGGTGCTCAAAACCAGATTCAAACTTTTGAAAGGGGTTGAGAAACCTTTACAGAGTGAGGGTGAGAGAGTTATGACAGTCTTCTCTTTCTCAACCAACTGAGAAAAGACTAAGTGGATTGATGTCAAAGCTCCCCTGAGTCCTTGAGATCTTCAGGAAGAAGAGCTTTGTTGAGGGTGATAGGCCTTCAAAGATAGAACTCCAGCAATAAATAATTTCAGCAAGCTGAAATGTTGAGTGTCTGGAGTCTTGAAATGATGTTGGCCTTGAACACTTTGAGAGCTGAGAGATCTGAAGATTTTGAAAGCTTGATCTCTTTGATGAGTGTTCTTCAGAATTCTTTTTGACAGAAACTTTTTTGTATCTTTTGTATTCTGTATATTGTGTGTCTTCTTTCTCTGGTTGATGTAGATTCAAAAAACATCCTGTCCTTTATTCTCTGTTCCAGAATAGAATGTCATTCTGTGCAAGGATAGCCGTTAGTCTGCATTGATTGTATCCTTAATTGCAAAAACTCTTCTGGAGGAAAGTCCACAGAATTATTCCTTGAAAAGTCCCTTGAAACTTGGCCAGAAGTAAATGAAAACGGCTAGCAAATCTCTGAATTAATTGCAGAATAACTCCTGACTGATTTGAATTTGAATTCTGGAAGTTATCTGAAATCGTCGAACTGAGCTCTGCTATCGTCGAGCTGAGCTCAGCGAACTGGAAAAATCAAGCAGCAAAATAATCGTCGATCTGAGCTCAAAGATCATTGAACTGAGCTCAGAGATAAAGATCCAATGCAGAGTCAAAATCGTCGACCTGAGCTCACCGATCATCGAATGGAGTTCGACGATATTATGAAGTTGAGCTCAGCGATCGTCGAGTGGAGCTCGACGATCCGTCGAAGTTGAGCTAGACGATCGTCGATCGGAGTTCGACGAATCGTCGTGCTGAGCTCGACGATCAGACTTAGTCTCCAGACAGAAAAACTTGGTCTTCGGGGCAGCTTCCAAACCTAGACTTCTAACCCTTAGACTCAATTCTAATTGACCTATTAAGTTATACAGGAGGTCAAATAAAGGTTCCTAGAGACATAGTGATCCTGACCCAAATTAGTAATAGGGTGTTCCAACACGCCTCACACCACAAAAATTCAGGATGATTCTTTCTACTCATCATGCTCCTCATCATCTCCTTAAGGGTGCGATTACGCCTTTCAGCCACACCATTCTGCTCAGGACTACCCGACATGGAATACTGGGCAATAATGCCACAGCTCTCCAAGTATCTGGCAAACGAACCTTTATGTTGCCCGGAGGCATCATGTATACCAAAATACTCCCCACCTCTGTTAGACCTAACAATCTTGATGTCTTTCCCTCTTTGTTTCTCCACTTCAGTCTTGAAAATCTTGAACTTTTCAAGAGATTCAGACTTCTCCTTAATTAAGTACAAATAGCCAAAACGGGAGTAGTCATCAATGAATGTAATAAAAATAGGTGTTCCTATAGAGGGTAGTGGAATAAAGACCACTGATGTCCGTATGAATAACCTCTAATACACTTGAACTACGAGTTGAGCCCTTCTTCTTAATCTTGGTCATCTTACCTCTACAACAGTCCACGCATGTCTCTAGGTCACTGAAGTCTAGAGCAGGGAGAATGTTTTCCTTAATTAATCTTTCTACTCTTTCCCTAGAGATATGACCTAACATTTTACGCCATAACATGGAGGACTGCTCCTTAATGAGAGGTCTTTTACTGGCAACATTCTATACATTATATGAGATGGCATAAAAATCAACAGGTGCAAGACATATTCTATATAAACCATTAGATAGTGAACATTGACCAATAAACTGTGATTCATAAAATAACATAATTAAACCACCAGATATATTAAAACCATAATTAAGTCTATCTAATGGAGAAACAGAAATCAAGTTTCTTCTAAACGAAGGAATATAAAATATGTCTCTTAATAAAAGTTGATATCCAGAATCAATGACTAAACAAATGTCCCCGATGAACTCCACCTCCACCTCTGCATTGTTGCCAACCCTGAGTCTGCACTCACCCTTGCTTGGCCTCCTCCTTTTGATGAACCCCTGCAGTGTGTAAGCAACATGATTTGTTGCTCCACTATCGAGCCACCAAGAACTTGTTGGGGCTTCAACTAAATTGGATTCACAAAGGACTAGAGCTAAGGGATTACCTTTAGGTGTAAATTCACGCTTCTCCATCCAAGACTTAAACTTTAGACACTCGTGCTTCACGTGCCCCTTCTTCTTGCAGAAGAAGCAGCTAAGAGGCTTCTTTCCACCAGTGTCCTTGCTTCCTGAAGCTTGTCCATCCTGAGCTTTAGAAGGAGATTTGAACTTCTTCTTCTTCTTAAACGAGGGCTTGAAAACGAGTAAAACAATGTTCATCTTTTACTTCTTCAGTTTCTCCTCCTCAACAACACACCGAGTGATCAGATCATTTATCTTCCATGCCTCATCCTGGGAACTGTAGGTGGTCTTCAAAATGCTGAATTCTACAGGTAGTGTATTTAGTGCTTGATGCACTATCAAGGCTTCAGGGAGAGTAATCTCCATCTCCTGCAGTTTGGTCTGGTAATAGACCATCTTCAGTATATAATCACGAACTCCGCCTCCTCCAGAATACCTCATGGAGAAGAGGTCCTGAATCAGAGTTCCAATCTCAGCATTAGAAGACACCTTATATCTCTGCCCAACGGCAGTCAGAAAATCTCTGGCGACGGTCGTGTCTGGAAGAGCACTCAGCAAGTGCTCCGGAATGGAACGCTTCATAGTCAACAAACAGATTTTGTTTGACTTGTTCCATGCACCATAATGATCCTTTTCAGCTTGAGTGCTAGTCGCTGTGAGGGCTGCAGGCTGGTTGGTATTCATGGCCATCTCAATATCCTCCATCTCAAGAGCAAACATGATGTCAGACTTCCACTTCTTAAAGTTTGAACCAGTGAGTTTTTCAATGGTCGTCATGTTGTTATATACTGTAAAGGTGACTGAAAAGAGAGAAAAGAAAAATCAGTGACAAATAGGGCAATAGTGGCTATAAAACCCTAAATAACACATTAGACGGAGAATCCTGGCGCGTCAACACGCAACACCTTTGGGTAGACTACGTGTCACGTAATTAGTAATTCTCCACACAAGAATGAGCAACAGTTACGCTTGAGCTTTTCGTAAAACTACCACCTTTGGGTGAATAGGTTACTAGAGTCCTGCACTACCGTCCAAATGTCCTTGTGTAACCCTCTAACCTATTGCACAAGCACCACCTTTGGGTGAATGATTGCACACTAGTCTCAGAGAACTCCCTAAAACATGTGAAACCGTAATCACACAAATTGACTCGAAAAGGCCACTTTGGCGGCTACAGTTCTTGTCAATCCACGAGACCCTTTCACACCAGGATATCTGAATATTGCCCTAAATTAATATCGTGTTTCTTAGCTTAATGACGTGTGGGCAATCAATCGTCTTAAAGAAAACATAACTCCCTTGTCGGGGAATGATTTATGAAAGCACTTTAAGTTTCAATCCCTAATTTTGTTTCTCTCAAAATACTTAATGAGTTTTGAAGGTGGTGTTCTTAATAGAATTAATTAGAAAAATAATTTACTCCAAATTATGAAGGAGACTAATAGGTTTAGGTTAACCTCCTCTGATACCAACTGTTATTAAATTTATGGTGTATGTATCGCTACGGCGAATCAATATTATCAAAATTGTTTGGCAAACGCAGCGACACACAAGTCTATAGGATCAATTAACCAAACACAAGTAGTCTCAAAATGGAGTTTATGCTTAATTTATTTTTCTAGATTAAGAACACAAAATAAAATAAAATGAGCTTGAATGAACGGTAACTGAAGTGCGGAAATTAATTTATACCGTTCTTATTTTCTTGCTCGTTCTTCATGATAGCGGAAATGCTCAACAATTGCGTCTTTTTGTTCCTTATGAATTCCCCGACGTTGGCGGATCCCGCTAACATACAATATTTGACCAAGATTATCTGAGACTTTGTTCCCTGCACTTAGATAAAATTTGCACACAAAAAAACCATTTGTTTAGCTTTGTCCACTTCCTGAGATTTGATGCAGTGGTTTTACGGTGGCAGTGAAAGAGAAACAATGTGTGAGATTGTATGTAGATATAAATTTCTTCCAAATGTGATAGTTCACAAAATCAGAATCTAAATCTACAGATTCTGTTTAGAAACTTTGGATCTAATCAAAGTGATCCCCGATGCAGATCTAGGAGTCTATACAAATATATTATATCTAATGATAACCCCATCAACATACAGAAATTACCTGATGCAGATTCAGCACCGCCTCATGTGACAATGAGAGAGAAAATGGCGATTGCCTTCTTCTGTAACCTAGAACAACAAGCTTCAATAGGAGCGGATCTGCGGCGGTTTCTCAGTGAAGAAGAGATCAATCTCCAAAGTGATTCTAGGGCTTCCTGA